>JAQIXR010000638.1:0-22366 GCA_034700825.1 Quadroppia sp. Gr-Ori-00064 | reverse complement strand
CGCATATAATCTCTATAGAGAAGTGATGTCTGATATGTGAATCCAATGACACAAATCGCAGTCCAAAACCATCTCATAATTGCTTTCATATTCATGTTCTTCAATGTGTTTGAAGTCTTTGAAGTCCTATTCATTACTACTCTATTCGTGACTTCTATTCAAAATATATGAATTGTTTAATTTAATCTCAAATATTAAGACCTAAGAAAGAAATGCTAAACTTTATTGATTTGTTTTCATATTTTATTGAAAAATACAACAATTGATGAAAGACTTCAACAGAATATGAAATGTTTTAATGAATTTAATTTTGTTTAAAATACAGAATATTTTTCATTAGTTATAATGTTTTTATCGATTGAATGGCAATTCATTTAACATTTAATGACAACAAAAATTGAAATTTATTTAACAATGAAATGCATTTCATTTAATATTCTTAACAATAATTATTATATGAAATGATAATAAAGAATACAATGAAAAGAGAGAATTAATACAAGAATATAATGTAATATTGAATTCATTTGACAATAATTGTTAAAATTAGATATAATAGACATTGAGATTATAAAGAGATTTTCATAAATATTTAATTGAAAATAATATAACCTTTACTTAAATTTATTTTCATATGAAAAATGACCAATGATTACCTAAAGGGGAAAATTATATTAAATGATATGTTAGTCATCTATACTTTTTAACCCTTTTTCACCGAAAACGATTCAATGAAAAATAGTTTGAAAGCATTGGATAAGAAATGCATAAATTGATCGAAAATAAGTAATTGAGTGCAAAACAGCCAAACAGATCCCAATCCATATACCCAACACTCCACACAATTTCCATAAACACTCAATGAATGCAATCTCAGGCACGGACTGTACGATATGGTCGGGCAGTTCGTTGTGGTTCACCACCAGATATAACCTCTTCTCTGAGCTATGAATTCTTTCAGAACTCAAACCCCAGTTATAGTAATCGATGAGACAATCGTTTGGACATTGTTTGAGACATTGGTTACGTATTGGAACCCCATGTTTGCCATTACAATGTAAGTAATCTGGAGTGCAATTGTGACAATACCTCATGCTATGATCTTGGTTAAATATGTCACTTCTCAAAAATATCATGTGATTGGGAATGCAGTCATAGTTACACTTCTTCTGCAATGCACTAATAAAACAGTTATTAATGCAATCGCTTCTCATGTCTTCATTGCCATCACTGCCATCGATGTCATACACCCGACAGTCGGTGTCATATCCGGTGCCCAACAATTCACTCCTAATTATATTGTATTGAATATTCACTTTTGAATTTAGGACCACTTTTTTGAACCGATCGAAATAGTATGGAATAATCAGTGGTGAATGCAATGCAATGTAGACGTTGTTGTATGCGTTAAGGGGTATTAGATTGGGATAGTGTTTTAGTTGAACATACATTCTGTTGAAGTTATACCCCCTGTCTCTCCACTTCTTATTCAATGCACTGAATAGAGTAAAGCAGAGATTATTTTTCAGGCTTTCAATGGGTTTTAAATCCCATTCATTTGATGGCAAATAGGAATCGTTTTCGTATCTCTTGGTCACTAAAGACCATGACTTCAGGTGTATGTCTTCGGTGTGAAATCCATAGTTGTTATACAACTTACGTATAGGTAATGACATGTTCTTAATGGCATCGACTGTTTTGTAGTAATTCTTGACATTGTTTCTCATTATCTCTTTGTTATTGTCCTTCGACTCAACGAAATTCGTATAGTTTTCAAAGACTTCTCTGTAATAAGAATTGATTTTCGACCCCTTTTCGAATGACATGAAAAACGGGAAACATATCGTCAGCGCCGGTATATTCTCTCTGTCCAACCGACCGATTGTGATCTTCGTAACAGTTGATCCGCGCATATAATCTCTATAGAGAAGTGATGTCTGATATGTGAATCCAATGACACAAATCGCAGTCCAAAACCATCTCATCATTGCTTTCATATTCATGTTCTTCAATGTGTTTGAAGTCTTTAAAGTCCTATTCATTACTACTCTATTCATGACTTCAGTTCAAAATATATGAATTGTTTAATGAAATCTCAAATATTGAAATCAACGAAACAAATGCTAAACTTTATTGAAATGTTTTCATATTTTATAGAAAAATACAACAATTGATGAAAGACTTCAACAGAATATGAAATGTTTTATTTGTGTTTAAAATACAGAATATTTTTCATTAACAATAATTGTCTCTTTTATTGATTGAAATGCAATTCAAATGACATTTAATTACAACGAAAATTAAAATATATTTAACAATGAAATGCATTTCATATAATATTCTTAAAAATAATTATTATATGAAATGATAATAAAGAATACAATGAAAAGAGAGAATTAATACAAGAATATAATGTAATATTGAATTCATTTGACAATAATTGTTAAAACAGAATATAATAGACATTGAGATTATTAAGAGATTTTCATTAATATTTAATTGAAAATAATTTTACTTTTAATCAAATTTATTTTCAGGTGAAATATAACCAATGTTTACCTAAAAGGAGAAATTGTATTGAATGATATGTTTGTCAATATTACTAACTTTTAACCCCTTTTAAGACATTTAATAAAAAATATTTTTAATGAAATTTCGTTTTTGAAAATCAATTTAAAATTTAAAAATACAAACAATTCGTTCAACAGATTTATAATGAATTTTTATTGACTTTTTTCATACCTAAAGACAAATATATATTTCAATTACAAAATGAATTTTTCAAAAATCAAAACAAAATTAAGAAAACAAATGAATATTTTTGTATTAAATGTGAAATGTTTTGCAAAAAAATATTTGTGAGAAAAAATAATGTATTTTTTCTTTCGTGTGAACGAAATAACAGATAATTATTCGTAACTTTTTAACTATAGTTGTGTTTATTTCGCTTATGTTCATTGAGTTTGGCGTATGTGTCGGTGCCGAACGAACAGCCATTCCTCGTACACTTGAACCGGTTTTCGTTCAACTTATGGTCTCTGAGATGCCATTCCAGTCGAGGGCTGGTCCTGAATCTGCTCTTACAGTCCGGCCAATTGCACACAAAGGGCCGGTACGGCTTCTTTCCCGACGTGGCGCTCTTCGGCGAAGCGTTGGCGCTCTTCAATGAAGTGTTGGCGCTTTTCGGCGAAGCGTTGGCACCCTTTGGGCTGCCATTAGTCTTCTTCGAGCTTTTGATCCTCTTTTTCGGACTCTTGAGGCCGTGTTTGACATTCATGTGACTCTTAAGCGTAAGTTGTGTTTTGAGTACTTTATGGCAGACATTGCACTCAAACTGTCTGTCAGTGGCATCGATGGCATCACTGGAATGACTCAACAGATGTCTTGACATCTCCTCTTTGGTCGTCGACTTGTATTTACATGAATGGCATACAAATAGCAAAGGAGTGGCCGAATGGCGACGATTTTGATGGCGAATTAGATTTTGGTTGAGCGAAAACGTCTGCCCACATCCCGGTGCTTGACATGTGTGTGACTTTGGGGCCGCCGAATGAATGCCTTTATGGCTACTAAGACTTGATTTGGACTTAGTCTTAAACTCACACAAATGGCACTCAAAGACAGCCATTCCGTGGACAGCAGCTAAATGGTTGTCCAGCGGTTGCTTTCCATAGAAGCCATCCAAACATACCTCACAGATGTATGGCTTGAAGTTCGTGTGAGTGCTATTGAAGTGAATCTCGAGATTCGCTTCCGATATGAAGCCCTTCAGACAAGTCATGCATTGGTATGACTTGGCCTTCGGTTCGCTCAAAGACCGGTTCCCTGTCTTCAGCTTCTTCTTCATTGTCAGACATTTGTTGATTATCTGCTGTCGAACGCCTTCGGAAGTGATATCACTTTTGAAGAGATTTTTCTTCACTTTTGTCTCATTTCGGATCGTTTTCTCCGAAACACTTTTCTCCACCGAATTGTTCACACGTTTCGGTGTTTTGTTTTCATCTCTTCGTCTGAAATCAAAGTCATATCTTTTCGGCGAAACAATCATTCGTTTGTCTGTAAAACAAAAGACAATTAAAAGTGATTTTAAGACAAAAAAACAAATACTTGGCGTGTCTTTAGAGCCATGACTTTGAGACAAATGTTGTGAAAACAGATCTCTTGTCGTGAAGACTTGTTTGCATTCGTGACAAACGTATGAATCCATGTCTTCATGATCTCTATTGACATGAATTTCGAGATCCAGTTCCGAATCAAACCGTTGTTGACATCGATTGCACTCAAAGTGTTTGTCGTTTTTGTGAACTCTTTTCACATGTATTTCGAGACCTGTTTTCGTGTCAAACACTTCTTCGCATTCATCACAAGCGATGATCACATCCGTGGTCTTTGACACGGATGGCAATGAGTTGTCATTAGCTCTGGTCTTCCTTTTGGCTAAACATTGATAAAAAACAATTAATTTCATTGAAACCAAACATGAGTTTCATTTCAGACCCGAATGTCTGCCATTGTTTGCATTGCTTTCAACCACTTCCGCATTATCTCGTTTCAAGTCTTTGGTCAACTTTAAGACATCGTAATCAGTGTTGAACTGATTCAACAGAAGCTTTATATCGAGATTGCGATCACATTTGCAATCGTTTAACAAAACTAATGAATATTTTCTGATATTCTCTAAAATATCAGTCATTTTGCGCTCAAAACACAAGTCTTTTCCAAGACATTGGTTCTCACGTCTCAAGACATCCAATATGTCATTCACTTTAATCGTGAGCTCTTTTGTCTCCATCTCTGCCTGACATTCAAACAGCAAAACAATATATACTTTAATTGTTATACAATTAATACAATTGTATTTTGAAAATAAAAACACATGCAATGAATGGCTAAACAAAAAACAACAACAAAACCAAAACGCGGTCTTTAGGTCTCACTCTCTCTCTCTCTCTCTATGCTATTGACGCCAACCTTTAGTCAGACGTTATTTATGTACACTTTCACTGATAACACATTGCCGTCAATGAGTTCGCCAACGAGTCGTACAGTAATTATGTAAACGTTTATATGTTTAATAGATTTGTTTAATAATCTATATTTACATTAAAAATAAAAATCAATTCATTTTTTGTTGTTTGAAATTCATTACAAAATACAATAAAAACAAAAAAAAAGAGTTATTATAATGTAATGGAGATCTTCATCATTATCAGGGGGTATATTAGGTTAAAAACAAGGGGCTATTTTTTCGCGTAATAACATATTAGTAAAAGTAAAACAATTTTTTGTTATTTAAAGTTTAGTTTAAATTAAATTCATTTTTTAAAACTAAAAATTCAATAATAATTAATACGATTAAAAACTTCATCAAAAAAATGATAAAAAGGGGCTATTTTTGTGTGTTTTTTTGCTCTCAAATATATATAATCATAAATACTAAAAAAGGGGCAGAAAATTGTTTCTCAAAAATTGCGGCTAAAAATGAATAGAAGTTTTAAATTATTTATACATCGATGACACCGAATAAGGGGCTGTTGTGTCTAAATGTGTCGATGAGGGGTGTCATGAGAGAGAGAGAGAGACTAAGGGGGTGGCGGTGGAGGGAAGGGGATGTTCAGTCAGGGTGTGGTCAGTCAGTCGTGTGTTCGTTCGCACCCCTCCTCCTCCACATCCGCTCTCAACACACGTCGTCTTGAAGTGCACTCAACTGATGAACAGACGTCTTGTGGTCTCTGAGCTTCGGCTTCGTGTCGAACCGTTGGCCACATTCGGGCCAATCGCACGCCAACAGGCCCTCCATCGAGTGGACGAGCCGTTTGTGCGCCAATAGGTTATCTTTGCGGCCGAACGTCTTATTACAGCCGACGACTCCGCAGACGTACGGCTTGTCCGCCGAATGAGTATTCCTGTGTCGGTCCAAATGATACTTCGAGTACGTCTTGTGGTTACATAAATCGCATTCAAACGCAAGTATTTTATGCTTTTGTGACAAATGATTTAACAGTGAATTGTTTGCGTAGAAACTCTGCGAACAGTGTTCGCAAACAAACTCTTTGGACTTCTTGTGGTCTTTGTTGACGTGCTTTTCGAGACCCGTTTCGCTGCCGAAACACTTCTGGCATTCATTGCATTTGAATGCACTGAATGCGGACTCGTTTATCATCGACAGCGCATTGTTGTCCATGTCTTCGTCCAGGTCTTCGTCGACGTTTGGCTCGCGCTTGATCTCTAGACTGCTTCCAGACTTCTTAGGGCGGCCTCTCTTTCGCTTCGATTGGCCTAAAGAGTCGATAATTAAGAGACACGAAAAAAAGGGATCACTTTTTCCCAAACAATACCTGACATGGATTTCCTCTTCCGTGAGACAGTCCGTGGACTCAATTGATCTGCAAAAAGGGGATTCATTTCGTGAAGAGATGACAAAAAATGAGTTTAATATCAATGAGTGAATACCGGAATAAAAGTCCGAATTCTCCTCCAAGTCCTCAAAGCCATTGCTGTCATCATTGCTGACAATAATGTTGTGCTTTTGTGTCAAATGATTAGAAAACACATCCCTGTTGTCGAAGACCTGCGAACACGTCTGACAGACGAACGACTGGGTATTCTTGTGGACGCCATTCATATGTATCTCTAAATCCATTTCCGAATCAAAGAGTTGATGGCATTCACTGCAAATGGGAATCACTTTCAGTTCGATAGACAACATATTCGTCACATCCGTTTCACAGGAGTTGTCGTCACTTTTGTCCATATATTCACACATTTGCGGATCTGTTTCAGTGAGAGAGAGACGAAGACATTAGACATTTAGACAATCAATTGGCCACTGATTACCAGAAGCGGATCCATTGTTGTGTTGCTGTCGATCCGTGTGTTGGCGACCATGGCGTCGATTCTTCATCTCCTCGTAATCTCTGGTGAATTGACTCAACTTTTGTCTTATGTGTCCATTGGTATCGCATTTGCAGTTCTTCATCAAAACCAATGAATAGTTTTTAATGTTTTCTAAGATTTGATTCAAATTGCGTTCAAAACGCAAATCATTTGTCAATATATTGTTTTCAAGTCTTAATTCACTCAACGACTCATTCACTGGCGTTTTGTTCATATTTACTGTGGATTTGCATCCAATTTAACGACAACTATTGAACACAAATAGCCCTTAAATCAGTCATTAATTTTGATTACAATTAAAAACACAAAAAACATTCAAAAACTCAAACACAATGTAAACAAAATCCGGTTCTACTGAATAGCGTTCAATGGGTTGCCATAGAAACCGGTAATGCCTTTCATTGTTGGATATATTATACATGAATGATGTGAATGAAGAAAATCATTAATTACGTTATGCCCCTTCACCCTAGTTATGTGCTGGCTGAGTTTGACTCGGGATCAGTTGTCACGCCATCGCTTCAATACGTTTGTCTTTGGATAAACAGTTGAAAAACAGTTCAAATTCTTTGCACAAAAACAAAACATTTTTCTAAAAAACTTTTTTCTGTTCTAAAAATTTCAGTCAAAAAATGATTTATTTTTTTCAATTGAAAATACAATTACTTTTTGAAACAATAATTAGTGAATATTTGACTCAAATTGTATTTTAAATATTTTTTATCACAAACTAATTATTCATTATATAAATGAAAATAATTTTTAGTTAAATATGTGTTCATTTGTACTGAAAATTATTCAAAAATTATTCTTATAATTGAAATAATTTTTTTTATAACTCAAAAAATCACAATAATTTGCATTAAATTCAATGATTGAAACAAAACAAAAAACAAACAAAAAGTATTAAACATTTTCTATGAGAATGACTACAATGACAGGAATTGAGTGAATGTTGTTTTATATCAATAGTAAGTGTTTGAATGAAAATAATTTTCGCGAAAAAAACAATAAAAATAATAATTAAAATGATTTATAAGAAAAAGAAATAATTTTTTTTTGTCAACCAATAAATACTATGAAAAAAAGTTGTCAATGAAATGAGACATCAATTATGAAAAGGTGTCAAAAGTATTGCATAAGTGATTGCATTCAAATGGATTCACTTCTTGTGGCCATTCCTGACATGACATTCCAACTGGAGTTGACTCATGAATGCATGACTACAACCACTTTCCATGCATTTGAATGGCCTGTAATTGATATGAAAGTTCGTGTGCTCTTTGAAGTCGTCGCTGTTGTCCGTCCTGTAGGAACAGCCACACCATCGACAGCAATGCTTCCACACATGTCTTGACTTAGAGTTTGGTTTGCGTTCGCTTTGACTTAGTTTAAGACCAGACGCGAAGTTATCCGATAGGTCGGCAACTCTTGGAGCAGTCGGTTCCGCAACACTTGGAACAATTGGTTCCGTAACTCTTGGAGCAGTTGATTCCGTAACCCTTCGAGCAGTCGGTTCCGCAGCCCTTCGAGGAGTCGGTTTCGTAACCCTTCGAACACGGGTTGGAACCGTTGAATGAGTATTATTCTTATGTTTGGATAAATCGCACCTCCTTTTGAATCCTCGATCACATCTATGGCATTTGAATGGCCTGTCCTCTGAGTGAACGATTTCATGTCTTTGTCTGTCATTCTCTGTGCGGAATCGTTCAGAACAACCACAACGACATCGCAACCGCTTAGAAGTGGTCAACAAATCAAGACTGTCTTCAAAGTCATCGTCCTCTTCGTCGACCTCCGGATGACGTCTCCTCTTATGGTCGGTTAGATTGCGTTGACTTTTATAACTGCTATCACATCCAATGGCATCACATTTGAATGGCCTGTCCTCTGAGTGGACCAATTCATGCATTTCTCTGTCCTTTTCGGTGAAGAATCGTTCATCACATCCAACGATAAGACATTCAAACCGCTTAGAAGTGGCGGACAAATCAAGACTGTCTTCAAACTCATCTTCAAAGTCATCTTCAAAGTCGACCTCGAGATGTCGTCTCCTCTTATGGGCCGTTAGATTGCGTTTACTTTTATAACTGCCATCACATCCAATGACATCACACTTGAATGGCCTGTCCTCTGAGTGGACCAATTCATGTCTTTTTCGGTCATCTTCGGTGAGGAATCGTTGAGAACAACCACTACGACATCGGAACCGCTTAGAAGTGGTCACCAAATGAACATTTTTATGACTGTCTTCATAGACAACGACCCCGGGATGACGTCTCCTCTTATGGTCGGCTAGATTGCGCTTAAGTGTGTAACTCCTATCACATCCAATGACATCACAGTCGTATTGTCTGTCCTCCGAGTGGACCTCTAAGTGCTGTTTTCTATTCTTTTCGCTGAAGAATCGTTTATCGCATCCATCGACAGGACATTCATAGGGCCGGTAAGAATGGACTCTTCGCTTGTGTTCAGACAACGAGTACTTATTTTGGGTCTTATAATCACATGAAATGACATCGCATTCAAGGAAAGGCATGCCGTGCTCTTCGAGCGAATGGCTCTTCAACTGATCCTTGTCTTTGAAGGCACGGTAGCACTGTTTGCAGACGACATCCTTCTTCTCACGCCTGACTGTTTGGCAGTGCCAGCACTGCCATCGCACCGGTATCGCATCCGAAGCCATATCCAGACAATTTGCATGATATGTGTCCTCACAGAAGGCACAGGAGATCATGGCATCGCCGGCGCGATGGCATAGGTTGCAGACAATCCGTTTGGCCTTTTTGGGCGGTTCTGGCATTTCGTCGCTTCCCGAGTCGCTGAGCAGTCCTGTTGTGGCCATCCTTTTTGATCCCTGAGTCGATGGTGTCCTGCGATTGAGTCTTCGTTGCACTTAAGAGAAAAACGAAATGTTTTTTGTTTTTGAATCAAATGTCAAAAAAATTTTCAAATGATTAAAACATGACTTAATATATGGTTTCAAACAAATGATGTCTTAATAAACAAAAGTTAAAAAAGTTTTTTTTGTAAACAATTTTTTATTAAAAACTAATTTATTTTTTATATAAAATTATGACAAAAATTAAAATATTTTTGTTTAATAAAAAATTATATTTTATTTAAATTTATTATTATTTTATTTTCAGAAAAATATTTAAAAATTCATTTTTTATATAAATTGTATTTCAATGAAAAATAGACAAAAAATTATAAAAATATAATTGATTTTTAAGATTAAATATAAGACAACAAAAATAGTAACAATTTTTGTGAATAAAAGTCAAAAACGAGTATTAAATGAGTTTATAATACAAATGATTGGATTCACTTCTTGTGGCCATTCCTCACATGACATTCCAACTGGAGTTGACTCATGAATGCATGACTACAACCACTTTCCATGCATTTGAATGGCCTGTAATTGATATGAAAGTTCGTGTGTTGTCTGAAGTCTTCCCTGTTGTCTGTCCTATAGGAACAGCCACACCATCGACAGCAGTGTTTCCACACTTTGCGCGTTGTCTTCACTTTAAGATCAGTTTTGCGTCGCTTATGAATAGGTTTTGTCTTCACATTATGGTCAGTAAGACTCGACTCAACGCTGATCACCTCTTTCTCAGCCATCGGATGACAACTCTTCTTATGTATCATTAGATAGTATTTACATTTATAACTCTTATCACATCCAATGGCATCACATTTGAAGAATGGCCTGTCCTTCGAGTGGACCCTTAAGTGCTGTTTTCTGAGAGCTTCGTTGAAGAATCGCTTATCACATCCATCGACAGGACATTCGAATGGCGAATGGACACGACTTTCGTGTCTCTTCAAAGTATTTCTTCGTGTTGTCATATAATCACATAAACGGCAGTCAAAGAATGTCTGGTTGTGTGCGTCCAAAGCGTGTGTCTTCAAGTGGTTCCGATCTTTGAATACACGGAAGCACTTCTGGCAGACATACGTGTCTTTCAAGCGATGTTTGTTCTTATTCTTCTTGGTTTTGACCAAATTCTTATGCGATTTCTTTGTCGAAGAATTTGATCCAATAGTCTTTGTATTGGAGTCAATGACAACTGCTTTTGTGCGAATCGTTTGAGCATTTGATCCCTGAGTCGACGGTGTCTTTGCATCACTCGTTTGATTACAAGTCAAGTGTGATCTTGTCTTCATTTTGTGGTCACTTTCACACGAACTCTGATCCGACTCCAAGTCATTCAACTGGATTTCAACCACTGAATGACTTCTATTCTTATGTACCGTTAGATTGGATTCGGTTGCGAAACAGAGAGCACAACCCATGACATCACACTTGAATGGCCTGTCCTTCGAGTGGACGACTGAATGCTTTCTTCTGTCGTCTTCGGTATAGAATTGTTGATCACATCCAGCGATAGGACATCGAAGTGACGGTGGTTTATGAATGAGACTTTTGTGGGTATAAAGTCTTAGAGGGTATTGAGTCGTGAAATAACACGACTGGCATTCAAGCACCGGTAGGTCGTGTGCCGACAGCGAGTGTGCCTTAAACTCATCCAAACTCGTCAACTCTTGTGGACACTCTTTGCAGTCGAACGACTCATCCTTCGTGTGACACAACAGTCGGTGATTCAAAAAGTCTTCGTATGATTTGTATGGACGACATCTCAAGACATCACAGAGATATCTATTCTTCGAGTTCTCGTCTTTGACCAAATCTCTAGCATTTGATCCAATAGTTGATCCAATTGTTTGTTCATTAGAGTCGATGATCACTTCAGTCGTTGTGGCCATCGTTTGAGAATCTGATCCCTTAGTCGATGGTGTCTTTGTATCACTCGTTTGATTACAAGATAAGTGAATTGTCTTCATCTTGTGGTCACTTTCACACGAACTCTGATCCGACTCGCAGTCAATCAACTGTTTGATCTCAACCACTGAATGACATCTATTCTTATGAACCGTTAGATTGGCTTCGGTTGTGAAACAGAGATCACATCCCATGACATCACACATGAATGGACTGTCCTTCGAGTGGACGACTAAATGGTTTCGTCTGTCGTCTTCGGTATAGAATAGTTGACCACATCTAGGGATAGGACAAAAAAATTGTTGCCGAAATGAATGGGCTCTTAATTTATGGGAATAAAGACAACGCTTGTATTGAGTGGTTAAAGGGCATGACTGACACTCGAGGACAGGCATGTCGTGTGCCGACAGCGAGTGTGCCTTAAACTCATCCAAACTCGTCAACACTTGTAGACACTCTTTGCAATCGAACGACTCCTTCTTCGTGTGGAACGACAATCGGTGGCGCAAAACACTCTCGAATGACTTGAATGGTCGACGACATCCCAAGACATCACATCGATATAAGTTCTTAAAGTTCTTGTCTTTGACCAAATCTCTATACGATGTCCTCGTCATACCAATTGATCCAATTGTTTGTTCATTAGAGTCAATGACCACTGCAGTCGTTGTGGCCATCGTTTGAGAATCTGATCCCTGAGTCGATGGTGTCTTTGTATCACTCGTTTGATTACAAGATAAGTGAATTGTCTTCATCTTGTGGTCACTTTTACACGAACTCTGATCGGACTCGCAGTCAATCAACTGTTTCTCAACCACTGAATGACATCTATTCTTATGTGTCGTTAGATTGGCTTCAGTTGTGAAACAGAGATCACATCCCATGACATCACACTTAAACGGTCTGTCCTTCGAGTGGACGACTGAATGCTTTCGTCTGTCGTCTTCGGTATAGAATTGTTGATCACATCCAGCGATAGGACAAACAAATCGTTGCCGAAATGAATGGACTCTTACTTTATGTCTATTAAGACAAAAGTTGTATTGAGTCGTGAAATGGCATGACTGGCATTCAAGCACCGGTAGGTCGTGTGCCGACAGCGAGTGTTCCTTAAACTCATCCAAACTCGTCAACACTTGTGGACACTCTTCGCAGTCAAACGACTCCTTCTTCGTGTGGACCGAAAATCGGTGGCGCAAAAGACTCTCGAATGACTTGAATGGTAGACGACATCCCAAGACATCACATCCATATATGTCTTTCTTGTGCTTGTCTTTCACCAGATCTCTATACGATGTCCTCGTCATACCAATTGATCCAATTGTCTGCTCATTAGAGTCGATGACCACTCCAGTCGTTGTGGCCATCGTTTGAGAATCTGATCCCTGAGTCGATGGTGTCTTTGTATCACTCGTTTGATTACAAGACAAGTGAATTGTCTTCATTTTGTGGTCACTTTCACACGAACTCTGATCCGACTCGAAGTCCATCATCTGTTTGATCTCAACCACTGAATGACATTACTATTGGACACAAAGATCTACTCATTAGAGTCGATGACCGCTTCAGTTGTGGCCGTAGTATCTGATCCATGAGTCGGTGGTGTCTTCGTTGCACTCATTTGGCGGTGAAAAACATGTTTTTCAAACAGATGTCAAAACTTTTGACAAAAACATAAAAACATGACTTAATATATGGTTTCAAACAAATGATGTCTTAATAAACAAAAGTTTTAAATATTTTTACATAAGTTATGAAAAACAATTTAATTTAATTAAAAGTAATTATAAATTAATTTACAAATGATTTAAAGACAAAATTTATGAAAATTATTGTCTTTTTTTCTTAACATTTATTTTAATTTATTTAAAAATAGACATAAAATGAGTAAAAAATTAAAACATTTTAAAAATAAACACAATTTTTATGATTAAAATATGTGTAAAACTTATGATCAAATGATTTGAAAGCAATTGAACGCTAAATTGTATTCACTTCTTGTGGCCATTCCTTACATGACATTCCAACTGGAGTTGACTCATGAATGCATGACTACAACCACTTTCCATGCATTTGAATGGCCTGTAATTGATATGAAAGTTCGTGTGTTGTCTGAAGTCTTCGCTGTTGTCCGTCCTATAGGAACAGCCACACCATCGACAGCAATGCTTCCACACTTTGCGCGTTGCCTTCACTTTGAGATCAGTTTCGCATCGCTTAAGACTAGGTCTTGTCTTCAGTTTGTGGTCAGTAACGCTCGACTCGTCTCTGACCACCTCTTTCTCAGCCATCGGTTGACAACTCTTCTTATGTTTGATTAAAGTACTCTTAAATTTATAACTCTTATCACATCCAATGACATCACACTTGAATGGCCTGTCCTCGGAGTGGACGACCAAATGCCTTCGTATGTCACTTTCAATGACGAATCGCTTATCACATCCATCGACAGGACATTCCAATGGCCGGTGAGAAGAATGAACAAATCTCTTGTGTCTGTTTATATTATTTCGATGTCCTGTCATATAATCACATGAATGGCACTCAAAGAGTGTCCGATTGTGTGCGTCCAACGCGTGTGTCTTCAAGCGGTTCCGATCTTTGAATACACGGAAGCACTTCTGGCAGACATACGTGTCTTTCAAGAGATTTTTGTTCTTCTTCTTCTTGTTTTTGACCAAAGTCTTAAGCGTTGTATTTGTCGAAGCATTTGATCCAATAGTATCTGTATTGGAGTCAACGGCAACTTCTTTTGTGACAGTCGTTTGAGCATTTGATCCCTGAGTCGTTGGTGTCTTTGTATCATTCGTTTGATTACAAGACAAGTGAATTGTATTCACTTTGTGGTCACTTTCACACGAACTCTGATCCGAATCCAACTCTATCTCAACCACTGATTGACAACTATTACTATTGGTTACAAATGTCTGTCCATTAGAGTCGACGGTTACACCAATTGTGGCCATAGCATCTGATCCAGGAGTCGGTGGTGTCTTTGTCGTATCATTTGTTCCAATGGTCTCAGTATTCGATTCAATATTCGGTTCATAAGAGTCTATGAGAACTTCTTTTGTGACAATTGTCTGAACATTTGATCCCTGATTGGACGGTGACTTTTCACTCGTCAACACTTGTGGACACTCTTTGCAGTCGAAAGACTTCTTCTTTGTGTGACATAACAGTCGATGTTTCCACACATTGCGCGTTGTCTTCACTTTGAGATCAGTTTTGCGTCGCTTAAGACAAGATCTTGTCATCACTTTATGGTCAATAAGACTCGACTCAACGCTAACCAACACCTCCTCAGCCATCGGATGACAATAATTCTTATGTTTCTTAAGATATTGTTTTCTTTTAAAACTCTTATCACATCCAATGACATCACACTTGAATGGCCTGTCCTCGAAATGGACGGTCAAATGATTTCGTCTTTCAGTTTCGTTGACGAATCGCTTATCACATCCATCGACAGGACATTCCAATGACGGTTGAGATGAATGAAAACATTTCTTGTGTCTCATTAAATCACTTCCACGTGTTGTCATATAATCACATGAATGGCAGTCAAAGAACGCCTGGTTGTGTGCGTCCAACGCGTGTGTCTTCAAGTGGTTCCGATACTTAAATACACTGAAGCACTGCTGGCAGACATACGAGTCTTTGACGAGATTATTGTCACTCTTCTTGTCTTTGACTAAATTCTTATGCAATGTCTTTGTCGTAGCATTTGTTCCAATAGTCTCTGTATTGCAGTCAATGACAACATCTTTTGTGACAATCGTTTGAGCATTTGATCCCTGAGTCGAAGGTGTCTTTGTATCACTCGTTTGATTACAAGACAAGTCAATTGTCTTCACTTTGTGGTCACTTTCACGCGAACTCTGATCCGAATCCAAGTCAATCAACTCTATCTCAACCACTGATTGACATCTATTCCTATTGGACACAAATGTCTGTCCATTAGAGTCGACGACTACACCAATTGTGGCCATAGTATCTGATCCAGGAGTCGGTGGTGTCTTTGTCGTATCATTTGATCCAATGGTCTCAGTATTCGATTCAATATTGGGTTCATAAGAGTCTTTGAGAACTTCTTTTGTGACAATTGTCTGAACATTTGATCCCTGAGTCGATGGTGTCTTTGAATCACTCGTTTGATTACAAGACAAGTGAATTGTCTTCACTTTGTGGTCACTTTCACACGAACTCTGATCGGACTCGAAGTCCATCAACTGTTTGTCAACCACTGAATGACATCTATTCTTATGTCTCGTTAGATAGCCTTCAGTTGTGAAACAGTGATCACATCCCATGACATCACACTTGAATGGCCTGTCCTTCGAGTAGACGACTGAATGCTTTCGTCTGTCATCTTCTGTATTGAATTGTTGATCACATCCAGCGATAGGACATTGAAGTGACGGCTGTTTATGAGTGAGCCGTTTGTGTGTATAAAGTCTTATAGCGTATTGTGTCGTGAAATGGCATGACTGGCATTCAAGCACCGGTAGGTCGTGTGCCGACAGCGAGTGTGCCTTAAACTCATCCAAACTCATCAACTCTTGTGGACACTCTTTGCAGTCGAACGACTCCTTCTTCGGGTGACATAACAGCCGGTGATTCAAAAAGTCTTTGTATGACTTGTATGGACTGCGTCTCAAGACATCACAGAGAGATCTGCTCTTCGGCTCTTTGACCAAATCTCTTGATGTCTTCGTCATAGCATTTGATCCAATAGTTTCCGCTTTTGATCCAATGGTCTGTTCATTAGAGTCAATGACCACTTCAGTCGTTGTGGTCATCGTTTGGGAATCTGATCCCTGAGTCGATGGTGTCTTTGTATCACTCGTTTGATTACAAGACAAGTTAATTGTCTTCACTTTGTGGTCACTTTCACACGAACTCTGATCCGACTCGAAGTCCATCAACTGTTTGATCTCAACCACTGAATGACATCTATTACTATTGGACTCAAAGGCCTACTCATTAGAGTCGATGAACACTTCATTTGTGGTCGTAGTATCTGATCCCTCAGTCGGTGGTGTCTTCGTTGCACTCATTTGAAACAAAACAAAAACAAAAAACAAAATGTTTTTCAAACAAATGTCAAAACATTTTTTCAAACCATCAAAACATTGCATAACATATGGTTTCCAACAAATGATGTCTTTATAAACAAAAGTTTGAAATATTTTTACATAAGTTATGAAAAACTTTTTAATTAAATTAAAATTAATTATAAATTAATTTACAAATGATTTGAAGACAAACTTTGAGAACATTTTTTGTCTTTTTTCTTAACATTTATTTTAATTTATTTAAAAATAGACATAAAATGAGAAAACGTTAAAACATTTTAAAATTAAACATAATTTTTATGAATAAAATATATGTAAAAATTTTAATCAAATGACTGTTGAAATCAATTGTTTCACTTCTTGTGGCCATACCTGACATGACATTCCAACTGGAGTTGACTCATGAATGCATGACTACAACCACTTTCCATGCATTTGAATGGCCTGTAATTGATATGAAAGTTCGTGTGTTGTCTGAAGTCTTCTCTGTTGTCCGTCCTATAGGAACAGACACACCAACGACAGCAACATTTCCACACTTTGCGCGTTGTCTTCACTTTAGGATCAGTTTTGCATCGCTTATGACTAGGACTTGCAAGACATGACTCGACGCTATCAAACTCCTCAGCCTCGAAGTCAATCAACTGTTTCTCAACCACTGAATGACATCTATTCTTATGTGTCGTTAGATTAGCTTCGGTTGTGAAACAGAGATCACATCCCATGACATCACACTTGAATGGCCTGTCCTTCGAGTGGACGATCAAATGCTTTCGTCTGTCGTATTTGGTATAGAATTGTTGATCACATCCAGCGATAGGACATTGAAGTGACGGCTGTTTATGAGTGAGTCGTTTGTGTGTATAAAGACTTATCGCGTATTGTGTCGTGAAATGGCATGACTGGCATTCAAGCACCGGTATGTTGTGTGTCGACAGCGAGTGTGTCTTAAACTCTTTCAAACTCATCAACCCTTGGAAACACTCTTTGCAGTCGAAGGACTTCTTCTTCGTGTGACATAACAGTTGGGGATTCAAAAAGTCTTTGTATGACTTGAATGGATTACGTCTTAAGACATCACTCAGAGATCTGTTCTTCAACTGATCCGACTTGAAGTCCATCAACTGTTTCTCAACCACTGAATGACATCTATTCTTATGTGCCGTCAGAAAGGCTTCAGTTTTGTAACAGAGATCACATCCCATGACATCACACTTGAATGGTCTGCCCTTCGAGTGGATGACCTCCGAGTGCTTTCGTCTGTCGTCTTCGGTATAGAATCGTTGATCACATCGAAAGAATTGACAAACAAATCGTCGCCGAAATGAATGGTAACTTATTTTATGGCCAATAAGACAAATCTTGTATTGAGTCGTGAAATGGCATGACTCACATTCAAGCACCGGTAGGTCGTGTGCCGACAGCGAGTGTGCCTTAAACTCATCCAAACTCGTCAAAACTTGTGGACACAGTTTGCATGAAAATGAGTCAAACGTCTCGTTCTTCGCATGAAATTTGCTTTTATGTGACACAAGACTGTCGTATCTCTTGTACAGTCGATCACATCCCAAGACATCACATCGATATCTGTTGTTCTTGTCTTTGACCAAATCTCTGTGCGATGTCTCTGTCGTGGCATTTGATCCAATAGTTGTTTCATCTTTGGATCCAATTGTCTCTTCATTGGAGTCGATCATCACTTCGGTTGTTGTGGCCATCGTTTGAGTCGATGGTGTCTTCGTTGCACTCATTTGATGGTCAAAAACATAACGAAATGTTTTTCAAAACAAATGTCAAAACATTTTTTCAAACCATCAAAACATTGCATAACATATGGTTTCAAACAAATGATGTCTTTATAAACAAAAGTTTGAAATATTTTTACATAACTTATGAAAAACTTTTTAATTGAATTAAAAGTAATTAAAAAATAATTAACAAATGATTTAAAGACAAACTTTGAGAACATTTTTGTCTTTTTTTCTTAACTTTTATTTTAATTTATTTAAAATTGACATAAAATGAGAAAACATTAAAACATTTTAAAATTTAACACAATTTCTATGAATAAAATATATGTAAAACTCGTAATCAAATGACTGTTGAAAGCAATTGAATGATAATTTGGATTAAATTTACTTCTTGTGGCCATTCCTCAACCAATCCGTCCTCAAAGTTGTTCGAAATATTAGTCGAACCAAAAGAGACATTAAGTGAAGAGTTGGTCAGAAATGGGGTTCTGATTATCAGATAATCTTTTATGAGTTCTTGTGGCCATTCCTGACATGACATTCCAACTGGAGTTGACTCATGAATGCATGACTACAACCACTTTCCATGCATTTGAATGGCCTGTAATTGATATGAAAGTTCGTGTGTTGTCTGAAGTCGTCGCTGTTGTCCGTCCTATAGGAACAGCCACACCATCGACAGCAATGGTTCCACACTTTGCGCGTTGTCTTCACTTTGAGATTAGTTTTGCGTCGCTTAAGAATAGGCATTGTCTTCACTTCGTGGCCACTAAGACTCGACTCAACACCGACGGCCATCTCTTTCTCAGCCATCGGATGACAACTCTTCTTATGTTTCATAAAATATTCTTTTCTTTTAAAACTCTTATCACAACCAATGACATCACATTTGAATGGCCTGTCCTTCGAGTGGACGGCCAAATGCCTTTGTCTTTCATCTTCGGCGAGGAAACGTTTATCACATCCATCGACAGGACATATCAATGGCCGGTAAGACGAATGGACACGTCGTTTGTGTCTGTTTATACTACTTCGATGACTTGTCATATAATCACATGAACGGCACTCGAAGAATGTCTGGTCGTGTACTTCCAACGCGTGTGTCTTCAAGTGTTTCCGTTCTTTGAATACACGGAAGCACTGCTGGCAGACATACGTGTCTTTTAAGCGATGTTTGTTCTTCTTCTTCCTCTTGTTTTTGACCAAATTCTTATGCGATGTCTTTATCGAATCATTTGATCCAATAGTCTCTGTATTGGAGTCAATAACAACTTCTTTTGTGACAATCGTTTGAGCATTTGATCCCTGAATCGATGAATCACTCGTTTGATTACAAGACAAGTTAATTGTCTTCACTTTGTGGTCACTTTCACCACAACTCTGATCCGAATCCAAGTCATGACATCTATTACTATTGGACACAAAGGTCTGTTCATTTGAGCCGATGACCGCTCCAGTTGTGGCCATAGTATCTAATCCAGGAGTTGACGGTGTCTTTGTCGTAGCATTTGATCCAATAGTCTCTGTATTGGAGTCAATGGAAACATCTTTTGTGACAATCGTTTGAGGATTTGATCTCTGAGTCGACGGTGTCTTTGCATCACTCGTTTGATTACAAGACAAACCAATTGTTTTCATTTTGTGGTCACTTTCGCACTCATTCGGATCCGACTCGCAGTCCATCAACTGTTTCTCAACCACTGAATGACATCTATTCTTATGTGTCGTCAGAAAGGCTTCGGATTTGAAACATCGATCACATCCCATGACATCACACTTGAATTGCCTGTTCTTCGTGTGGACGACTGAATGCTTTCGTCTGTTGTCTTCGGTATGGAATCGTTGACCACATCGATAGTAAGGACAACAAAATCGTCCCCGAAATGAATGGACTCTTATTTTATGGTTATGAAGACTAAGCCTATATTGGGTCGTGTAATGGCATGACTGGCACTCGAGGACAGGCATGTCGTGTGCCGACAGCGAGTGTGCCTTAAACTCATCCAAACTCATCAACACTTGTGGACACTCTTTACAGTCAAACGAGTCATTCTTCGCATGAAAATGTCTTTTATGTGATAAATGATCTCTCAATCGGTTGTACTGTCGATCACATCCCAAGACATCACATCTGAATCTGTTGTTCTTCTCTCTGACCAAATCTCTGTCCGATGTTTTTCTCGTGGCATTTGATCCAAGAGTTGTTTCATCTTTGGATCCAATTGTCTGTTCATTTGAGTCGATCATCACTTTAGTCGTTGTGGCCATCGTTTAAGTATCTGATCCCTGAGTCGATGGTGTCTTCGTTGCACTCATTTGGCGGTCAAAAACATAACGAAATGTTTTTCAAAACAAATGTCAAAACATTTTTTCAAACCATCAAAACATTGCATAACATATGGTTTCAAACAAATGATGTCTTTATAAACAAAAGTTTGAAATATTTTTACATAAGTTATGAAAAACTTTTTAATTCAATTAAAAGTAATTATAAATTAAATAAACAAATGATTTAAAGACAAACTTTGAGAAAATTATTGTATTTTTTCTTAACTTTTATTTTAATTTATTTAAAAATTGACATAAAATGAGAAAACATTAAAACATTTTAAAATTAATCACAATTTTTATGATTAAAATATATGTAAAAATTGTAATCAAATGACTGTTGAAAGCAATTACCGGTATTTATCACAAACTAATTATTCATTATATAAATGAAAATCATTTTTAGTTAACTATGTGTTCATTTGTACTGAAAATTATTCAAAAATTATTCTTATAATTGAAATAAAAATAATAATTAAAATGATTTATAAGAAAAAGAAATTATTTTTTTTTTGTCAACCAATAAATGCTATGAAATAGTTGTCAATGAAATGAGACATCAATTATGAAAAGCTGTCAAAAGTATTGCATAAGTGATTGCATTCAAATGGATTCACTTCTTGTGGCCATTCCTGACATGACATTCCAACTGGAGTTGACTCATGAATGCATGACTACAACCACTTTCCATGCATTTGAATGGCCTGTAATTGATATGAAAGTTCGTGTGTTCTTTGAAGTCGTCGGAACTGTCCGTCCTATAGGAACAGCCACACCAACGACAGGAATGGTTCCACACTTTGCGCTTTGTCTTCACTTTGAGATCAGTTTGGCGTCGCTTAAGACTAGGACTTATCTTCACTTTGAGATCAGTTTGGCGTCGCTTAAGACTAGAAGTTGTCTTCACTTTGTGGTCAGTAAGACTCGACTCATCTCTGACCAACTCTTTCTCAGCCATCGGATGACAAATCTTCTTATTCTTATGTTTCCTAAGATTGCGTTTACTTTTATATCTCTTATCACATCCAATGACATCACACTTGAATGGCCTGTCCTTCGAGTGGACGGCCAAATGACTTCGTCTGTCACCTTCGAAGACGAATCGCTTATCACATCCAACGACAGGACATTCCAATGGCCGGTGAGACGAATGGACACGACTCTCGTGTCTGTTTAATTCACTTCCATATCTTGTCATATAATCACATGAATGGCACTCAAGGAGTGGCCGATTGTGTACGTCCAACGCGTGTGTCTTCAAGCGGTTCCGATCTCTGAATACACGGAAGCATTTCTGGCAGACATACGAGGCTTTGATGAGATGTTTGTTCTTCTTCTTCTTCTTCTTGTATTTGACCAAATTCTTATGCGATGTCTTTATCGGAGCATTTGATCCAATAGTATCTGTATTGCAGTCAATGACAACTTCATTTGTGACAATCGTTTGAGCATTTGATCCAATAGTATCTGTATTGCAGTCAATGACAACTTCATTTGTGACAATCGTTTGAGCATTTGATCCA
>JAQIXR010000637.1:0-22368 GCA_034700825.1 Quadroppia sp. Gr-Ori-00064 | reverse complement strand
TTTGTCCTTTTTTTAATGAACAAATATATGAAATGTCCTTTTTTTGCTCGAAAAATTTCTGGCAACCCTAATCACAAATAGTGTTCAAGGCTTTCAAACACTGTCTAAAAAGGTCTCAATTGAAGAGCTCTTCCAATGATTGCATTAAAGCCTTTTTATGGCTACAAATCGTTTGCCAAATCAAAAGTACATCAAAAATGATTTGAAAAACAAATTCATTAAAATTGTTAACAATTTTCAATACATTTATTGAATTGAAAAAAAATGTTTTTCCCATTGAAGTGAAGACTTGTAATTAAAGCAATGATTTTCATGTGATTGTCGACAGCGATGGTGACGAAGAAGTGGTTACGACATGTTATTTGTGGGCTATAGTTATGGATCAGATGAGACACACATCCAATGTATGCGAGGATTGAGTGGCAAATGAGCGCCAAATGAATGCCAAACAGTGTTTATATAGACGTTTGAGACAAGTCTTGAGGAAAGCGTTGCAAATGTTTTACAACAAAACAATCATTAATTCATTCGTTGTTTAATTAAAATAAATATTTATTTTTAATGCGCTTTCAATTCAAACGTCCACTCATTTGACGACTAATTCGTAAGTATTTTATTAATAGTATTTTTTTTCACATCAAATGTTTGTCACATTTTTTTGTATTGAACTTTGATTTTAATATTATTTTTATTCAAACGTTTTATTCATTGTTTGAATGGTTTTGTTATCACAAAAGTCAGACATCTTTTTCGTCGTGAGTTTCGCTGTCTTGAGATCACTGTCTGATCCCAATCGACGGTAAGAGCGTTTGATCGCCGAAGAAATGCCTCTTTTGGGCAGAGAATCGTTTATTAGACAACAATTGCCACCGAATGTCAGACCTGAAGACGAGATCTTCTATTGCAAGACCACTAATGAGGCGTTCATTACATACGAGTAATTAATCATTTGTTATCACATTGTCTGCCATTCATTGACACTGTCTTCCTCTGCAGTGAGTTCTTTGAGCGCCAGATCTTGTGTTCGTCGATGGTGTGGACCTGTACTATCACTGGCCGGACAGGCCTTACATACGATGAGGCGCTCCAATCGGAACGTACGGCCACTGACTTGTTGAACGACTTCCCCAATGGTCTTAAGATCCCTGTCCTATATCTCGCAAACTCTATGAATGAGTCAAAGATCGGTTCAATGGTTGACAGGATATATGCGTTGGTTAGCAATAGGTATTTCATCGCCGAAGACATTGAGGTCATTGTCAACACTAAGAGGTATGCCTTCAATGGTCTTAAGTTGTCTTTGGGTTTAATTCTTAGTATTTGTTTCACTTCTTTTAAATAGAAAATCAAAGGGAAATGTATTTAAAGTGATTCCTCCGACCAATGAAGAGATCATTGCCGACACAAAAGACAACAAGAGTTTTGAAATAAATGCAAATCTATTTAAGTATGAAATCATTGATTGCGAGAAAAATAGGAATATTTTTGGAGCCGAAAAAATAACCCGAAGTAAAGGACTTTTGACCAAAGATAAGATAAGGCTTTTTCTTAGACAACATCTAATGCTTCCCAAACGCTTCCAACCATTGGCTGTGAAGGACTCGTCGCAGAAGATGTTCAAATTGAATACCATTCTTTGGTCTCATATGTTTGCCGGTCCCGAACCTGACTTCGATGACCAGAGCTCTAGTGATGATAATATAGATGAACAGTTCAATGCAAAGAGTTCTTCGAGTAATACCAAAAATAATCATAAGAAGAATCCATACGAAGACAAACAGATGGTAAGGGAAAGAGAGAAACAACTAAAGATAGAACAGAAGAATAAGGAAAAGGAACAGAAGAAACAGTTCGAGGAATGTATGAAAGAGTGGAGCGCAAAGAGGGACGACTTGGCCTGCGATGACTTGAGACCACTACCAAAGCCTATTCCACTCAAGTCGAAGATTTCTGTCGACTTATTCGCCGATTCCGTACTCGTTATGGAATTCTTCAGCTGTTTTAGTGAGTTGTTTGACATGAGATCTATATTTCCATTCGGCATAACATTCGAACTCATGGAACAAATACTGTTCGACGTCGACATTGACGGTCCGATGCCTGACATTCTCAAAGTGTTGCTCACATCTAATCTCACTCTACAACAAGAGGACGACGAGAGCATTGGCAGTGGGGAAAAGGATGACAGCGATGATGAGGTGGACAGACATGTTGTCGACATTGAAGATAAAATCGATAGCTTTTCGGAGAAGTCGGAAAAAGTCGCCAAATATTACCACAATTGGATTCAAAGCCATTTAGGCGTCCATTTGTCTGCCATCAGTTTAGACCCGTTCAACATAACCGAAGTCTTGCGCCTGTATTTGCTGTCATCAGGGGGTGGACCCCAACCGCGGAACAAATATCGTGGACTATATCACTGTCGCGAAGACCCGGCCATTGAGTTCGTGGCTGAGAATAAGATAATATTAGAGAAATTGGACTCGAATTCGATTTTCGATTTAAAGCCTAACGAAAGACTGAAAATATTTCATGTTTTGATCCATCAGTTGTTGTCGTTCTTTGAATATCGGGATCAAATCGACGATTCTTTCGATGAGATGTCAAAACTGAGGAAAAATATTCGCGACATTCAAACGGAGTTCAATAAATGGACAAAAGATAACTCATTGAAACGATTGCATAATAAAAAGGATTTACAAAATGATAAACAAAAATGCGAATCAATGGACAGTTCGCCCGTTCCGACCGCCGAGCAGTTGGATGAGTACCGAAAAGAGAGGACACACAAAGAACAAGAGATGTCACGAAATTGTGCTGAACTGCGGACACAGATTCGTCGACTGCAGGCCTGTTATGGCCTCAGGTCTATCGGCACTGACCGTGCGTTTAGAAAGTATTGGATCTTTAAATCACTTCCCGGTCTGTTCGTTGAGCACATGAAACCCAACACTTGTTATGCGGACATGCCTTTCGGCCCCTGTCTTGACAGCCCGACACCCAACAAGTCATCTAAGCCTAACTCTGTCGAAGGCATTGATTCTTCGCAGAGAAGTCTAAGAGACGACAGTTCCATATCAAGTGATAAAGAGAATGACTTCAACACAACGACCCTTAAGGGTGCCGGTGACGATAAGGGTGTGGGAAGTGCTCGCAGGGGCTCATATGTGAAATGTTTATCAGCATTGGACAGGTGTACTGCGAATATAACTACCTGTGCTGTTCACGGCTCGGCAGCTATTGATGAATGCCATGAATGGACTTTCTATTACACGAGCGAACACTTGAATGACTTGATCTCGAGTCTCAACTGTCGGGGCGTTCGTGAAAGTGAATTGAAAACTGTGTTGATTGGGGACAGGGATGCCATCGAAGACTATATGAATAAATGTGTGCCAAATAAGCTAAACCATGACATACCGGCGCTCGAATCTGGTCGTCGATCGCAACGCCGTCAAGAAGTGCTTCATTCAAGGAAAGGCAAAAAATTGATATCTCGTTCAACACTCGAAGATTCGATTGTGTCTGCGCTCAGGGAGTACTTGATTAGTTTGGAGGAGAAGATATTCACCGGTAGTCTCGCAGTTGTGTCGGAGATGTCAAGAGAGGACTGGAGGCTAATCGTCGACCGCGTCTGCGATGATAGACGAGAATTAGTGAAGAATTTAAGTAAAGCTATACTTGTTTTGACGCAAAGCATACGTTCCATGTGTTTAGCGGATCCTTTCAATGAAGAGAACTCTGTCCTCCAGAACTGGCGCCAGTGTCTGTGTGAGGCCACGAGTCTGTCCCAACTGTTCGTTCATCTGTCGATTCTCGAGCAGAGCATTAAGTGGGATAAGAGTGCACTGAAGGCCTATTGCAAGATATGTCGGCGCAAATGTGACGCCGAAAATATGCTTCTCTGCGACCAATGCAATCGCGGTCATCACACCTACTGTTTGCAGCCACCCCTCAACGCCATACCACACGGCGAGTGGTTGTGCTCCGAATGTGTTCCCAAATTCAAGCCTCAAAGCCCTAAAAAGGAGCGAAACTATACCAAAACCAGTGAATACGAGACCAGTGATTCCGAAGACACCGATGACAGCGAAGAAACAGAAGAAGACACTGAGTCCGAGTCATCACAGCAACCGTCGACCAGTCGTTCGAGTACTCCATCGGAAGACTTAGGGATGTGTGCGCTCTGTCATCGAAACGATACCGATTTGAAGCTCTTTTGCGCCAAATGTCACCAATTCTATCACTTGAGTTGTGCTGACGTCAAGAGAATCACAAGAAGTGTTTGGTTTTGCGCCAACTGTTCCCCAATTAACTCATTTCCGAGAAAAAGGAAACCATTTATTAATGACATTATCAGTGATTCTTCGGATAGCGATCAACAGGAGTGCAAACCACCAAAACGTGTCAGACGTTTGCGTCGCTTTAGTGCTGTGAACGAAGAGCTCACTGAAGAGGAGGAGGAGTCGACTACCGGTGCCAGACGTCGCTTACAAAAAATCTCGACCGAAATTCGACGTACTTTTCGATCACAGCCTTTAAACAAGAACTTATGTGAAGAGATACTCAAACAGTTGAGAGACCATTCGGACGGTTGGCTCTTCAGGAGTCCACCCAATCATGTATGACATGAATAGTTGTCAACCATTTCTGTTACCAATAAATAATAACTTTAATCACTTTTTACCCCCTGTTTTTAGGCACCAAAATATCGAAAAATCATTAAAAGTTATGTAGATTTCGGTCAATTGGTCTCAAGGCTCAATCAGGGGAAATATCGGTCGAATTCGGACTTCTTCAGAGATGTGAGACTTATTTCGAAACAATATTTGACTATTTTTTGACCGAATTTTTAATATCGAAATTATTTGACAGATTTTATTGATGTTAAATAACGCGAGTTTTTATAATCAAATCCAATCGTCTGAATACAAGTCTACTCAGTCTTTGGGCCAACACTTCGAACAACTCCTCAAACAATATAACGTCGATCTCAAGCGCACACCGAAATGAGTGGACAGTTGTCTCTCTAGGGGTTTAAAACAATGCATTTTTCGGTTCGATATAATTATTTGTGAATAAAAGTTATGTTTTTTTTGTTTTGTTTCACAACTAATCGACAAAAGTGTTGCGAAAGACGTCTTTGTCTTACATTAGGAACTAATGAATTGTTTTTTAAAAGTCTATTTATTTATTAATTGTTGTAATTATAGTAAGAATTGAATGCATTTAATGTAAATGTTATCCAAATATATATTTAATCTCAACACTCATTATTAACCCATATTTCAAACAATCAATTATTGATATTTTATTTAAATTTTGTCTCCAATTAAACACTGAAATCAATTCTTCATCACTTGATTCCGCACCCAATGAAGTGCACCACCGAATCAGGTATGTCTCGAAACGACCTTTCCTTTCAGTACTTCTATGTATCGAAAGTTTATTTTTGAAATCATTAATGAAAATCATATTTAATTTGATTTTATTTTCAATTTTATGTTTGATTTACAAAAGAATTGAATTATTATTAATAGAAAACTTTCTTTTAATTAAATATTTGATTATATATTAAATAATTGATAAAAAGTTTAATACTTTTAAGCATTTGATTATAAAATATTTTAATTAAAAAATCAAAAATTCATTAAAACTCAAACTATTGAAACCAATTGTTTTCTATCGAAAACTTATCTTTTTTTCTTCAAATCCTCGAATCTTTTGGTCAAGTCATCGAAGTCTATGCCATCGTCTTTGGAACTGTTTGGGTCATCGTTGGGAATGTCCGGCAGATTCACGTTTGGGACTGAAGGCAACTCAGGGAACGAGTCGTTGAGGTTTGGGTTGTTTCGCGGCAGAGGTTTAGGCTTTGAATCGATTGAGTCCTTATTTTCGACTGATTTCGATGTAATCACTGAATCGTAATGAGGTGGAGGACCAGACTGTCCACCCATACCAGGCCTGGCCTCGTGGTCTATATTGAATCCAATTGGCTTTGTGTTCATAGGATAGGGGGCACTGGGAGGCACAGAAGGCAAAGGGGGTGCACCTGAATATACACCATAACCTCCTCCGCCGCCGCCACCACCACCGCCGCCCGCAGGACCCGAAGGGGGAAAGCCATGATTGCGATTATCTGTGCCGTTGTTTAAGTCAATGAGACATGAATTGGACTGAAATCCGGACGCCATCTCTTCGGCACAATAGACCTCATCGTCGCGGAGGACATCGGCGTCGGGTTCGTAAGCAATGTTCAGACTTTTGGCAATTTCTGGAACCGATTCAAAGAGAAGAAGATATTTGAAGACAAAGTTCAACACAAAATAATGCAAATACAGACCAATTAAGTACTTCTCGATCAAGATCTTCGGCGGCGCCTGAACTCCCATTTTGATCATCAGCTTCTCGTTGACACTCTTGAGGGCGTTCTCACGACACGCCTGTGCGTAGGGTTTGCCGTATTTATAGGTCAACAGATCCGATATGATCTTCAGCTCCTGGACGTCGGTCTGAAGGCGTGGTGCGACCCAAACGAGCGATGATATGGCTTCGGACAGACCGTCATCTAATGTCTTCATCTGCTGAATGAGTCCAAAGCGAGCCAATAGGAGATCGCAGTACATCTCGACCAACTCCATGGCCTCCACGATGTAGTCTTCGCGGATGATGTGCTCGACCCTGATCTTCGCCCTCTCGTACTTACCAGTACTGATATAATCGCCGATCTCTTTGCGTGCCTTTTGTGCCAACTCTGTCTTCTTCTTCTCCAAGAGCTTCAAACGGTTTATACACAGCCGAAGATTGGTCTTCAGTTTGCTGTAGTTGACACCTGTGCTCACCATTGTATAGGCGTTTTGTGGACAATCGTTTCGTTGGATGTGATCTATGAATGTCTTCACACAACCAAAAAGTAAACGATTTTTTGGCTTTAATTGACTTTTTGTTTACTAAATATTACTTCAATTCAATGCAATAGTGGATAAAGAGTGACATAAATTACGTCAAACAATCACTTGAGACACTCGTTTGACTAGCACTGAAGGGATGCAAATGTTTTGGACATTTTATATAAGAAATTTCTGCTGTATTTCAATGACATAATTGAAGAGATTTTACAGCATTTTATGAGTCATTTGACTGTAAAATAACTTTATTGTAATATTTGTTGTGATTGTTATAAATCACATGTTTTTGAAGTGAACTCAAAATGAATTGTCTTTTCGTGAAGCGATTTTGCCATCAATTCAGTGGTCATTGTTTGCGATCAAACACTCAAAGCAAACAATTGGTCACAACTTTGAGACAATTGAATTCACTCACAGATAATGTGCCACAGAATCAAAGGCGAGGTGTCATCGGATGGCACGCAAGCAGACGTTGGATCAGTTGTGCACAAGACATGAATCGCTTATTAATCAATAGATTGAATGATAGTTTCGTTGAACAAAAGCGGTTCAAAAAGGATAAGAAGCGGTCGAAAAAGGATACCCGAGAAGAGTTCAGCGACGATGAAGACAGTGATTCAGATGCCGAAGTCATGGAAGACCCGGATCTCATCGATGGCAAAGCCATTGGCTTTCAAGACATCCGCTCGACGTTAGTGTCGTTGCGTTTGGACAATATCATGAAGTCTGGTCTCGGTATACAAAGAGCTAAAGTCGAAGAAGCGTTTTATGGAGAACTGATTCGAGTGAACGGCGAGAGAGTGTCCAAAAAGAGTGCCGAATGTGTCGAAGAAGACGTCATTGATTTGATTCGTGGCCTCAATAAAGACAACAACGACCTCATCGACGTCTCGCGGCTTGTCGTCAAAGAGATCGAGTCGAAGATGTCCTCAAAAGAAAGAGTTTATGTAACGCTCCGAAGATTTAAACTCTTGACGATCGAAAACTATATCAATGACCCCTACGAGGGGTATGCCATCAATAACATGAAGGACAAAGAGTCCCAAAAAAAGGACAATTAGTTCAACAAATGTTTTAATAAAATTGTTTTACAAATGATTTGCATTTGAATGAAGACATCGAAACAAGTGATTCATTGGATTCGCTTGAGTTTCGAGACATACATCGGTCCACAATTGGATGGCAGGAACGGTACGACTTGTACGCCATATTTGAATGTGTGGTGCATTCTGTAGATCCCTCTGAGGGGCCGAAAGGCTTCTTTGAGGTCACAGACGACGAACACGTGATTGGTTTCCTCCCAAATCCGTTTGAGAGCCATATGAACGACGCCGTCGTTTTGTATCGGAGACAAACTACAGGTCGAATACACGACATTCCCGCCCGGCCTCACAGACCGTAGGCCCGAGTATAGTACGCCCAGTTGCTCTTCGGGCAGTTTGATCCGCTCGCCAAGTCTTGAGGGTTTGAACCAATTGTTGTCGTTATTATCGACGGAATGTCTGTCATTAGTACACATGGCGTCGATGAGGATCTTGTCGTAGGCGTCGTCTTTGACCAGAATTCGAGCATCTGTTTGACTCAACTCAAGAGTGTCTTTAATCTTCTTTATGTCCGGTATATAAGTGTTGATCACATTCTTCAGTCGAGCGCATCTCGAGAGTGAACAGTCGTTAAGAAGTAGATGTGATGGCCGTAGTGTGAGTGCCATCAGAAGTGCTTTACCTCCCGGCGCGGCACAGAAGTCGGCGACTCTGTCGTTGGGCTGTATGTCGAGTGCGAGCACTGGCAAAACGGACGCCGCGTCCATCAGGTAGTAGTCGAAGACCTGGAGCGAAGAGCTCCTCTTCGGGGCCGGAAATGAGGACATATTATTGCGCGGAAAGACATATATCTTAAGTATTTCCGGTATATTTAGTTTGGTTTCTTCGATGTGTTCGACAGTGATATCGATGTCCTTCTCGTAGAACTGATAATAGGAGGCATCGGTGATCACTTGTTCCTGATATTTGAGTTCTTCCGTCGGAACGAAACTATTCAAATCGATGTCAACTTTGGCCGCGTTTATGAAGTCTCTGTCACTCATGTCCTCCTTTTGGGACAGCATTTCCAGAAAGTCTTCCGCTTCGGTCATGGATGTGAAGCCACTGCCGAGTTCGCCATCGCTCACATCACTCACATCGACGGTGTTTGGATCAATTGTGGACACGTCTACTCCCAGCTCTTCAGCCATATGTGCAATCTTTTTGGCCTTCTTTTCGGCCAAAATCTTCATCCTTCGCCTATACCTGTCGTACCTCTTGTGGTGTCTCTCGTAGTACTGTCTGATGTCGACGGCACCCAATTGTCTCATTTTGATCTCAATGTCCTCATAGTCTGAGAAGACATTGACGACAGAACAGTATTTGTTTTGCGACAGAAGACCCAAACGGATGGACTTCCAGCGATTGTCGTAGACTTTGGCATAAAAGTTGTCGAAATGTTTTAATGCATTGTCTTTGGGATAAACAGTTCGCCGAACGATGGCCTGAATCACACCAATTGGTCAGACGAAGACATGGATCAGACGTGCGAAGACTTACCCAATTTGTGGTCGACTTTTGGCGATAAATAATATTGAAATTAATTGTAAAAACTTTTTTCAATTTAAAGGTCTTTTCAAACATTTGAGACATTTTTGGATCACATTTGAAGTGAAATCATAACAAAGCCGTCATTGATGTTAAACCCCATACCTGTGCCATCAGTTCATGCCTTTCCACTCCAAACACATCCCTTTCCGCTTTACACACATCAAAGATGGTATGAATTGTATTGATATCTGAATTGATTTAATCAATTAATCCAATGAAAAGACAATCCATTTGTGGCCAAACAGTGATCACTGAACCACACAATGGATTGCCTGAAGAGTTGTTGCGATTAATTGATTGAAAATGTCTTTGAATTGCAATCATCTAATGGTTTGTCTGATGTCAGGCTCGCGGACCTAAGAAGCATTTGAAGCGCTTGAATGCGCCGAAGAGTTGGATGTTGGACAAGCTGTCGGGTGTGTTCGCCCCCCGACCCTCCTGTGGACCCCACAAACTGCGGGAATCGCTGCCACTTGTGGTGATGTTGAGGAACCGACTCAAGTATGCTCTGACCCGGTCTGAAGTGATGAAGATTGTGATGCAGAGGACTATCAAAGTCGACGGCAGAGTCCGAACGGATGTCAGCTTTCCCGCGGGTTTTATGGGTATGTCCTCACTCTTACCTCCCTTTCCTCTCCTCCGCTATCTTTGGGCTTCATATCGAGGGCACAGATATGTAATTGTCGTCAAAGACATGAATAGTATTTGTGTTCAAATAAAAGCCAATAAAAACAAAGCTCTTTTAAGGTCGTATAAAACCGAAGACTTTTAGGTCCTATACATCACCCAAAGACTTGACATTAACTGTCTTTCCATTCTCTCTTCAGATGTTGTCACCATCGAAAAGACGGGTGACTTCTTTCGGCTCTTGTATGACGTGAAGGGAAGGTTCGCTTTGCATAAGATAACCTCCGAAGAGGCGAAAGTAAAGACCATTTTGTGTATGATTTTTGTGATAATCACTGAATGTCTCTTTCAGTACAAGTTGTGTCGCGTGAAGAAGGTGTCCACCGGTCCCAAAGGCATTCCCTACATCGTGACCCACGACGGCCGCACCATTCGATATCCGGATCCGTTGATCAAAGTTCACGACTCTATTCGTTATGACATCTCTTCGGGAAAGATCTTAGACTTCATTAAGTTTGAGACCGGAAACCTCTGTACGGTTACCGGTGGCCACAACTTGGGTCGGGTGGGTGTCATCACGTCCCGAGAGCGACATCCGGGAAGTTTCGATATAGTGCACGTGAAGGACAGTCAGGGACACACGTTCGCCACCAGGTATGCCATGAACTGATCCCTTAGAACCCATGCCCTTTCAGTCCACCTTCTGATGACCGAAACCACAGAATCTGATATCACTCAATGATTCCATTGATTAGTCTTTCTGACGACAACTCTTTGTCTCTCATTTAATGGCCTACTTTTCATCCATTGCTAACAATCCTTTTGCACCCGAAGGTTGGCCTATATCTTCGTCATCGGTAAGGGAACCAAACCCTTCATATCCCTACCGAAGGGCAGAGGTGTCCGTTTGACTGTTGCCGAAGAGCGCGACAAACGATTGGCGACAAAACAGACGAATTGAATACTAAATAATGAATTGATTATTGAAAAACATTTTGAATAAAAAGTATGAAAAATGTCTGAAAAGTATTTGAATATAAATATTGAATTTATTTCATAATTAATGTAATAATAAATAGCAAAACAATACTAAAGGCATTGATTTGAGGGCAGAGTTAAGGCACACACAATCGATGGGTTCAACAGTTGGTTATCTCATAGCAAATCAAAGAAACTATTTTCGTTGTGACCGAAAAATGACTCTAAAATTCAATGTTAATCAAAGTTAGGCTTAATTTGAAAAAAGACACAAAAATTGGAGAAAAACTAATTTCTAATACAAAACATGAATTCAATTATTCGTTGTTTTCGTCGACAATAGAGTCTTGTTTTGGCAACAGTTCGTCACATTCCTCCACGTGAGGCATACTGTCCTCAATGTCTTGCGATTGGGGCTGCAATTCGATGAGTCGCTCGTGCAGAATAGCCCTTTCCCCTTGCATTGCTCGACACAACTTCTCCAATGTTATGATCTTTTGCAACGATTTCATGTACTCTGAATCGCGTCTCTCTTTCTGAAGGACAACGAAAACAAATATTCTGTTATTCAGGGATCAAATGAATGACATAAATGCGAATCTCGTACCTCTTCGGCCACCTTCAAGAGCTGGACATTACTGGCTTCCCATCTATTCTTCCAGAGTTGGGTCTCTTTCTCCAATTTGCGGATCTGTTTGGACATCCGTTCCATGTCTTTCTTAAAGCTCGCGAACATATCATTACTTTTGCCCAAAACTGACTGAAATTCTTCGTATTTATTCGTATAAACAGACAATTCTGTCCTCAGTTTGATCTCACTCTCAGACATATCAGCGCAACGTTTCTGCAAATCATTGATCATTTGAATCAACTGTTGTTTCTCTTTAATGAAGATCTGTTTCTCCTTATTGAGGATGAGATCGGTTTTGGCGAACTTCGCTGTCATGAGTTGTGTCTCCAAATCCTTCTGTTTGATGATCTTTTCGGTGCTCTTCTCCCAGCTCTCGTAGTGACCCATCAATGTCTTGAGCTTTTGGGCCAAATCCGCGTTCTCTTCCTTCAGCTGAGTATTCCGTTTCTGGTTCTCTGCGATCAAAGACATTATCTCATTGAGTGTGGACTGAAATTTGTTTGTAATCTCTCGCCGTTTCTCTTCTTCTTCTCTGATCTTCAGAAGACTCTCCTCTTTGATGAGCCGATTCTGGCGCTGGAGTTCACGACAGAGTGATTCGAGTCTCGATTTGGCCAAAACCAGTCGGTTCTGTTCGCTCTGCATCTGATCCTTTTCTTTGCTCAATTGGTTCGTATATCTGTCGCTCTGTTTAGACAATTGACTGAAGTTTCGATTCTCTTCAGACACTTCCAGCAAACAGTTGGACAAATAGGAGATTCTTTCCGCGTCTGTACTGAATGTCAGCAGCTTTTTGTTGAGCTGTTCGCCAGTCATTCGACTCTTGAAGACATTCTTCGACGGCTTTCGACTAGAATTAGTAGTTTTATTAGTGTTGGCCTTAAGTTGGCTATCGGTGGAAGCGTTGGTTTCACCAGAGGTTGTCTTTTGGCTAATATGAGTATCTTTTAGCGAACCGTCGATTCTCTCATCGATTGCACAACTCTTCGGACATTCTTTGGCATTAACACTGAGATTGTCATTAGTTTTAAGACATTTGTCATTAGTTTTATGACTTTTATTATTATTTGTCAAAAGGAGACAATTATTACTGTTTTCATCGCTGGTATTGGCTTTGGATGTCTTATTCAGATCATTGATCTCCAGTTCCAACTCCTTCTGCAACTTCAGTATAGTGTTGGTGTCAATCTTCGAGCACTGGCCGTCGGCGCCGACACCGGCCTTATCGCCACCGATGGTGACCAATGTCTCACGTGTTTCAAGCATTTCATGGATCTTATTTCGGATCTGTTTTGCTTTGTCACTGTTTTCGGAGATAATTGCCTCACTTTTCGTGTCCTTCACTGCTATGAGCCGTTGGACCAACTGGTCTGCGGTGGCCTCGTCTGGACTGTCATCGCCATCGATGTCCACATCGTTGACACTCATATTTGTCTCCATTTATGGTATGCTTTGAAAACCAAAACCAAATACTAATAGTATTTTCAATACAAATGAATCGCTTTTTCTCTCACAACGAATGCACTCAAAAAATAGCTGTTTGTCTGTTATATACAAAAAATATATAACTTTTAAATTAATTGTGAATTCAATTGATTTTGTCGTTTAATTCAAATGATAAACAAAACTATATTTGTGTTTGAAATATAAAAATAGATTTAAAACAGCGTTTAAAACAGTGTTTGAGTATTGGATGTAAACATATGACAATATATTACGAAAACATGTGTTTCAGATCCCTTTAAATCCCTGTCCTGTGTCTCTCCAATGCCTTTCCTATGCCTTTCCTATCCGTCTCACTGGCTGTCAGTCCAAACAGTTGTCGAAGTTTTTTTAGTGAGTTTTGAATTACAAAAAATCCAATTACAAGGGCTTGAGTTTCGCTGTCCTTTTTGGACACAAACAGATAATTTGTTCACTTTTTTTGGCCCCAAAACCGATCGTCAAAACAATTCTGTGACTGAAATGAGCCATAAGTTGTTTTTTGTGTACAAATGTCCACAAAAATTATATATAATGAGATGACAGGGCAATGTGACCCGGGTTTAGGGGGTTGATGGTTATCTTCACATACATGCCTGTCCTATCTGTCCTATCTATCCTATCTGTGCTATACATCCGCACCGACAGCACTGTTCGAGAAAAAAGTTTTAAGCTTTATATCAAACTCTTCTAACAATAGATTAATTGATCCAATATTTGAATACAATTCTCGAGTGATTCGCGAATTCATAAACAATTTGATTATTGATCCAAAAAAAACACGAAACCATTAATTGGTTGAAATGTTTGTGATATTAAATATAAACAAAACATTTAGTGATTATTCTGTTTTTATTTGTATTAAAACATTCAATAATTAGTTTATATCTCGCATAACATTATCAGTACTTTCTGTGAAATTATAAATATTTTTAATGATTAAAATGTTTTTTATTATAATATTTATAAAACATTTCAAATTCAGATAAAAAGCTTGTATTAATAAGAAATTTAAATTCAATTGTTTTTTAAAAATAATAATAATTTGTTTCTATTTTTTTATGTCAGACAAGGAGTGAAATAGTGTAATGAAAACTTCACATAAAAAATATTAAATCAAGTTTTTAATTAAGTTTTCACAAAAAATAATTTCCATTTTCTGAATGAGATTTTGAAATACATTTTACTTAATATTAAATAATTCAACGAAAATATCAAAAAAATTTCTGAAACCAATTAAATGGTAAAATAAGTTTATTTTAATAAAAATCACAGAATTAGAATAGAAATAAAAATGAGATTATTTTCTCTGAAGACTCTTTAATGAGCTTTAATGAAGAAAAAACTTTTTTGCATTTAATTATAGATACGATAAACGAAAAAAGGGTTAAAAGTTTCAATTTATGATAAATATTTCAATTTATAGTTCATTCACTGTTTCGTCAAAATCGCATAAAAGGGTAATTTTGATCACTATTCATAGCATTGTATATATAAACATAATTATGAATATCAATTAAATGGTAACTCTTGGAGCTGTTCCACAAACCAAACCACAACAAACGCATGCGTTTCGACACCAATGACAATGAATTTGACATAAAAAAAATTATTCTTTATTTTGTGAATGATTTCAACGACAAAATTCTTGATAATTTGAGTGCAAAACAATAATTGTGTGTTTCATGGAATCAAAAGTTTTTACTTTTGATTACATTTTATGTTTGAAATAATTAAATAAAAGTCTAATAATATTAATTTGTATCACATATTATGGGATCTGTTGCCACAAAATTCAATATATGCCAAACTGTTTCGGTTGGGGCTACAAGTGCTACACAAAGGTCTTTCCATATTTCATTACTCATAACAAGTGATTAGATTAAGAAAAAATAAAATAAAATAAATATTCATTTGAAATATTTTTAAAAAATTAAATTTTCATTTAATCTCAAAACTGACGATAATTTTTCACTTTTTTTCTTATCGCAAATTAATTGCAAAAAATTCAAATCTCGACAAAAAAAATATAGAGAGAAACCAACGATAAAGATATTGCTGTTGGGTTTGGACAATGCGGGCAAAACTACCACTGCTTTACATCTGATCGGAGGTTCACTTTTGTTGATAAAGATTTCAATATTTTATTATTTCTTTTGATATTTGTTTATCGACTAAAAAAAACTTAAAATTTCTTTAAACAAAAATTCATTTTTATTTCTCAAACATTATCTTCAGATTCATTGGAAGATATAATACCGACCATTGGTTTCGCGAACTTAAAAATGAGAAAATATGATAAATATCGCGTCGTGTTCTATGACCTGGGTGGTGGTGCCAGAATAAGGGGCATTTGGAAGAATTACTTTGCGCTCATTCATGGAATCGTTTTCGTTATCGATTCATCCGATATCAGTAGAGTTCTTGAGGTGAAAGATGTCATCGAAGAAGTGGTCACCAATGATAAGATCGCCGGAAAACCGATTTTAGTGTTTGTATATTCGCCTCAAATATGCTTCTTATCTGTTATTATAGGGGCTTAAGAATTATCACTATCTTTGAGACCTTTCTCACTCTCTCACAGATAAAGATATATCACATTCACAATCAAATAGTTTGTATTCAAAATCTATCAAACAATCGATCGATAGATAAGTTGTGAATATATTTGCAATGCGTTTATAAATAAGTTGTAAATTTGAGATTCAATTCTGGGAAACGAAAATGAATTCTTTCGATAGTTATTGGGTGCCATCGAAAGGCCAAACACCACTGTTTGAGTGACAAAATTTTTGTTGAGATGTTTTTCTTAATGCGAGAGATATAAAAGAGGAGAAAAAATACAAAAATAATTTAAATAATCTGTTAATGCATTTGAATTAATGAATTAAAAAAAGCAATTTTTCTATATTTTCAGCTTAATTAACAAACAAGACATTGAGGGCGCGTTAGAAGAGCTCGATATCTGTCAATATTTAAAACTGGAGTCTCTTATCAACAAATTTAAGTGTCCGACAAAAGTCGTGAGTTATTCGTCAACGTATTTCAAATGCTTAGAGATTAGCGAAAATGTATATAAAATAGCACTCAATATAAAAAAAGAGAATATTTTAAACATTTATTTCTTTCAAACGAATAAATCATTGAAGAAATCAAACGAAAGAAATATTTGAACTAAAATATTGAGTTATTTCTTACTAATACTTTGAATAGTATTTTCTTGTGATTGCAATCAAAAATATAAACTCATTTATCATAAGAAATTGTATTCAAAAACTTTAAGATTTATTTGTATTGAAAGATATAATACAGCAATGAATTCATAAAAGATTTGTTTGATTTGTTGACACAAATAGCATTTGAAGTAATTATTTGAAGTATTTTTTACATATAATCTCATTAAATGATAGGAAACTTGTTCTGCGAATACACGGCCTACTAATGGACAGAGATGTGATCCGTCAATAGATAGGGGCTATCAATGGCTTATGAGTTTTGTGGCAAAGAATTGGATTCAATTGAACAATAGAGTCGAGACCGACTCTAATGAACAGTTCAGTGTTGAGAGAAAATCGTTAGAAGAGAGGCTTAATCGCTATCGAGAGAAGAGACGGTCGTTTGAAGACAACGATCTCATCAGTGAAAAAGAGTTTCTCAAAAATGGCTGTCCTTTTAAGGCTATCGAAGACATCTTAATAGAAGATGTCGTCAAAAGTGTTGAACAGAACAATGAGATTCTCAAAGACAACGACAACCATAGTGTCAATCATAACGAAATGTCTCAGAGATCGCAAAATAGCAATCGTTTGAATGAAAAGCAAAAATCGAAATCTTTCTCAACGTCTGAGAGGAACGACAACTTTGATAGTGGAAGACCTGATTCAAACGATGACAGGAATGATATTCGGATCAAATATTCAACAAACGATGAAAAGGTCTTCGCTGCTGATAAGGCATCCGGTGCTCAAACATCGTTCATCGAAACTGATGTCGAGATAAACGGCAAAGAAATCGAAGAAATAATTACAAAAAGTTTTGCAAACAATTCAAAGGGTTTGTATTAAATGCTAAAAACATTGTTTGGACAGTGAATAGGGTGTCGGTATAGTTAACAATGATTTTAGACCCCCTGGGCTTTTGGATGATGATGCGAAATAGTGATGCAGACAGGGGGGAGGACAGGGATGCGAAGGGGGAGGGTGTCATTTGCCACCCAAACATTCTTATGATATGGTTCAGTACAGTATGGGAAATGGAGACAAAGGAAACGCCTATTTATTTGATGTCTATTGAGTTTAAAAAACAATTTGCAAATATTTAACGAAATGTTTATGTATTTGTTGTCACAGATTTGGAGACCAACACATCGTTGGGTCTGTCGTCCCCTCAGAGCAGCCAACTGTCCATAACTTCTAATCGATCCGAACATAAAAAAGTGAGAAGAAAAACGAAAGCAAAGCCCATCAGAAGTAGTAAAGTGTCCCCGGATTTGAGTGAAAACATATGAATATTATTTCGAGTCATATTTGTATTGTATTTAACATAAACTTCATATAAATTATTGTTTTTTTTTTGTAAAAATAATAACAAAAAAAACAGTTTATATTCTTTCACATAACAAATGTTAATCAACTTTTAGTCCTGTATTTGACGTTAAAAACATTTATAAACCGATCAAACGGTTATTGTCTTTGAGAAACTCGTTATTAATATAATCGGTGATAAAGATTGAAAATTCTCTCTCTTTTGTTAACATTTTTTTCATACTCTATAAGTATATTAACGAATGGGAAACAAAAAATAACAAAAAAATATATATAATAATAAATCTCTGAGTTATTCAATATATGCGCACAAAAAAAATAAAGACAAATAAAAACTAAACTAAACTATGATTTAAATCATAAATATATAATATTTCAGAAATTTGTTATTTAATACGTTTGGGAATTGTTTGTTATATGTTATGGTGTGTTATGTGTGAGAGAATATGAATTCATTTTTCAATTATAATCAATGAGAAAATATCTCAATAACAGACAGTGAGAGCACTGAATGAATTTTGATATTAAATGTACAGTAAATGAAGTTTTTAGTTAAACTTTATAAAACTTCTCTCTCTCTCTCTCTCTCTCTCTCTCTCGCTCTCTCTCTCCCTCTCTCTCTCTCTCGCTCTCTCTCGCTCTCTCGCTCTCTCGCAATGAAACAGTGTTTGACTGTAAAACACAGTGAAAAATGTGAGTTAAAGTATCCAATGAAACAAGTTTTGTAGTCCACACGTCATTTCGATTCTCTCCCACCGCTTGAGTCCCAACAACCAACAAGTCGGCCGGTCCTCAAACTGTGCAAAACTTGATGGCTTGCAGACGATCCTCATTCATGTCCTTCAATACCTATTTGTGAGCGCAAGCGATCGCATGAGTGAGTAGTGCTTACAAGAAGTGAGAAAAAGAAATGAATCAAATGTTTGAAAAAAGTTTTTCATTCAACTCGTGTTCCGATCAATAGTTGGAGAACAGAATCACTAAAATATCGATCATTTTTTCTATTGAGTGAATGAAAAAAAAGAGTTCCTATTATTTGATCAAAAGTTATGATCAAATGTTTTATAAAAAATGTTAGATTCGTGTGAAGAATGTGACCATAACTATAGCTATGGCTATGATATCTGTTAATAACAGACGACCAAAAATGACTCTTTTATTGGCAATTATTCTGTGGCTGTGTTTCCAAAGTCAACAGATCTTGTCGTATGAAGTAATTGAGAAATGCGAAGAAGGATGTGATAAAGTTGTGGTAAAAAAACACTTTTGTTATTATTATTCATAACAATTACGATATTATTCTATAAATGTTTTTCACTTTAATTTCTATTCCAATGAATGAAAAACTTTTTCTGTTTTTTGTTGTTGTTTTCAAATGAGAAAATATTTCCGAAAGTTATTAAAAGTTTTTTTTATTAACTTTTTTTTCGCGAAAAGTTTTTATTTAAGAATTTGTGAACATCCAGGGGTTGGGTCCTATCATGGGTGGATAGGTATGAAAAGTTTGTCAAGAGAGGACCAAGATGGTTAGACATTCCAGGCCTCTAATAGAATCCTATTGTTTTGAATAGACAATTGTTTTGCTCCCATACCTGAAGGGCATGTATTAGAAAAACACACACACAGTAATAGCTGTCCCATAACTGACCCCTATATCTCTAGTGTCCACACCTGAAGAAAGAGTTCCTCATCATTGGATAACTTGTTTTTTTAATATATTCTTTGAGTCAATCATAAAATGAAAAAAATTTCTCCACAAATGAAAAAATAGTTAAACAAAAAAAGTTATGTAAAAAATAGTTATTCGAGAATTGAATTGAAGTTTATTTTATATTTTTTTTATGTGACGAATCATCAAAAAAAACTATGGATTAATTGAAATCTATGTCTCAAATCAATGTTGAATTCAGTGTTTTTTCTTCTTCTTCTTCTTTCACGAAACCCATAGAATATGACTGTCTATGACTGTAGCGTAAAGTCCATAAGTAGTCGTTTGTGTGCAATGCATCACAACATGTGAACCTGAGAGTAAAGCATGCATTCAAGTGAAACATAATAAGACTTTTTGGCAATAATAGTCGCTTTCCGTTTAGAGAAAAGAGAGAGTTTCTTAACCATAAGAGATATGTGAAGGAGCAGCTGGCTCCTTTTTCTGGCACCGGCACTACTATGGCTCTGGCTCTCCATTCTCTTACTCCTTGACTGGTCATGCATTACCAGTGCTCTAAGAATTATACATTTTTATGCCAGTGCTTTTCAACGTTAAAAATGCACTTTTCTTTCGTACTTCTTCGCAACTGGCCCTCACATAAAGATCCTGTACCTATACTTTTCTCTATTATATTTCTCTTTTCTCACCCTTAAGGGTATGGTTTTTGTGTCCGTATTTTTGAATGAATGAATGAAATACACAAAGAATAGGCGAATAAGTATAACATCAACTTTTGAGTGAATTTTGTTGTCATTGAAATTAATTGATTATCAATAATAAGGCCTTTGATTAGAAAAGTCTTTTTTCAGTCTTTCGCTTAATTAACATAATTTTAAAATACAAAAAACACTATCACTTAATAGACTCTAATTTTCATTTATCATCAAAAATAATATTGAGATAAAAAAAATTTAAAATAATTTTTAAAAATTGTTTTTTTTTGTTGAAAAATATTTTTAAAACTAATAATTTCTTTATATGTTTATTGTATACAGAATTCGGAGAAAAACGTATTCGACATCGCGTGCAACGGCAGCTGCAAATTGCAACAGGTACAGTTGCTTTTGTGCCACAAAAATTCCCCCTTTTTTTCGTTACAATGATTTGTGGTGAAATCACTCCTAAAAATAGTTTCAAAAAGTCATTTGTGTTATGAATTCCGATACCATTTTTTGTATTAAATTTCTGTTTATAATATTAATCATTAGTTTATTATTATTTCAAATCTCAAACTTTTAGACAAAACAAACTTTTTTCTTTAGAAAAACATTTTTTTCAATCAATGGGTGACTTTATGAAGAAATTCTCATTAATCTTATTTCACATACACTTATATCTCATACACTTATATCACGTACACATACCGGTGCAATGTTTTCTATGATGGGAAGGTATATTTAATTGCGACCACTTTTTTAAGAGTTATATTATATGAAAATTTTAGTAATTTTTTTGTTTTTCAACAAAATTACAATAAATGTGTACATTGTGTGAGTAATGCACCAGTGCTTCCATGATATGAGAAATGTTATTTAAGTTTTTTTTATGAGAAGATTATTTTCATTTAATTGCTCAGCCAATGGCCAAAAGGGGTTTAGTGACCCATCCCTGAGCGGCCAAAGCGGCCGAAATGAGACAATAATTACTTAAGGCTTGGCTTCACTCGGTTTGCGATTATGCAATGATATGGCGAAACCCTCAGGTGCTGGTAAGGGACACAAGCCATCAAAAAAAAGAATGCACTTTCCATTGACGAGGGTCTCGAAGCGAGCGCTCGTCTGATTCGGGTCATCCCTATTGTTGTTATCATTTGATATGTTATTAATAAATGTCTAACTCATCAAAAGCCTTGAATATCATTGAAAATGGGCTTTGAATTGATTATGAAAACACAGCGGGAAAGCAAACCATGTTTTTATGGCCAACTCTTATATGTGAAACAATCCATTACAGGGAATGTGAGGCTATTTGTTGTATGCAATTGATTACAGCATTGAATATATTGCTCACAAGTTATTCATTGACTCAAACATTCAATTCAAAGCCCAGTTAGAGCTCAATATTAATGAGGAAATTGTTATTAAAGCCAAACATCAAATGATAAGTTATATTAAGTTTAAACGACTCTACTCTTTACAAAAGTGATGCTCCCTTTTTTGCAAGCGCTGGTATGGGGACAGTGCCTATTCCAGCAACAGAAATGCATTCATCAATTGTATTAATAAATGGGTGAAAATATTTGTTAAAAATTTTTATGTGATTTCACTTATCAATTGTTTATATCATGTGATGCTTGACATAGATATCAAAAAATGTCTTTCAAAATCATATTCTCATTGACTTTTGAACGCAATATATCCTCTCTTTCGTCAAAAATGATTATTATGTATAAAAAGGGGCGAAATCGCTATTCAACAAAAATATAGCAATCAATAGTGTGCTATAAATAGGATTTTATTCGATATTTGTCTGAATTCCTAAAACCAGTCGTAATGACATCTGACCCCTGAATGTCATATATATTGAACGCTTGACTGCAGTAATAAATTATGTAAAACAAGAGATATATATAAATATATATTGAAATATATATCGAAATATTTCGCATAAATTGAAGATTTGAAGCAATGAAAGCAAAACAACAAAAAATATTTATAAAATATTTTACATAAGGTATTGAAATATCAGAGAAAACATGTTTTGGTTCGACTGAAGAGACATTGAAAAAAATTGTTGCTTTACTTCTCTTTATATCTCATTAGATATTTATGAAAATCATTGCACATAACGAAGAGAGAGAGAGAGAGAGAGAGAGAGAGAGAGAGAGAGAGAGAGAGAGAGAGAGAGAGAGAGA
>JAQIXR010000636.1:0-22373 GCA_034700825.1 Quadroppia sp. Gr-Ori-00064 | reverse complement strand
GAGAGAGAGAGAGAGAGAGAGAGAGAGAGAGAGAGAGCAAATAAAATTAATCGCATCCAAAATACTACAAAACCAAGTGTTGTAAGCGTTGTGCAAAAGTCCGACTTTAAGATTGAAATGAGATTTACTTCTATTAAACACAACTAAACGCCTGCGCCTATGGCTTGCCTATGACCTGAAAATGAGTGTAGGTGCATATCTGTAGATGTACCAAGGACAACTCTGAATGATGTGCAGTATGTGTTTGTTGATAATTGCAGATACAATTCATCATAGTTACTAGCACAAATTTATCCCTGATCATACAAGAGACATTGTGCATTAAATTTCATACACAAATAAATGTCCTTGGATATTTAAATAAAAAAAAACGTTCATAGAGTGTGTAAATGACTGCTTAAAGCTATTATATTTTCATTGCTATTATTGTTATAAAAAAAAATATTATAAAACAAAATATATTTGAGTTTTGACTGCGTTTACGACACAAATGCAGTCATCACAACAACGGGTTTTTATCTAATCTGGGTATTTATATTATAATATAATAAGCGTATAATTATATGTCGTTTAGATATCTATAAAATAATAAAATATTTATTTTAGACATTTTTTTTTGCTGAAACAATGGTCACAATCGCTGTCATGAAATATTGTCGCGTATGTACTGACACGGCATTGGGTATGTGTTGACCAACTCATTGATAATCAAAAATGAATTAATTTTTTTGTATATTAATAAACATTTTTTTTTTGTTAAAATTTCTTAACGAAGGCAACAATTATGGAGTCATGACTTGTATTTCGTGTAAGTCATTCTTCCGTAGATATGCACTCGAACGCACTGTAAGGGATATTTTGTATTAAATAAATACAATATTTTTTTATATAATTTTTACCCCTTTATTATAGAAACTTCAATGTTATTTAGGGTGCAAATGTGTCATCGATTCCATACCCGCAAGAAAGAAGTGCAAGAAATGCAGACTTGAAAAGTGTTTCGCCGTTGGAATGAGAGAGGTATTGTATTTGTATTTTTAGACACCTTAAGAGAAATGTTTTTCTTATTTTTCACTGTTTTTCTTATAAACCTTTTGCTGAAAAATAAAAAAAAAAAAATTTCAAATAACATGAAAATGAATTTTGTTTTAGTAATACAAAAGGAAGTAATTTAAAAAATACACCAAATTTTTGTTAGTAATTCCCCCTAATTTGCAGCAATACTGAGCGCATACAATACGCCCAACCACTTATGAGTGTTGATTTTCACGGGAAATATTTGTTTAAATTATTTTACTTTTTAATATATGCATTGAATTTACAAAAAGACAAAAATATATTCAAATACTTTTTTAATAAACAAAATTTTTATTAATAATTTTAGCCCAAACATTATAAACATCCCTTCGCCAAAAAAAACCTTGTATTTTCAGGCAAATTCATACACTTTTGAAAAGATTATTTCAATACATAACTACGTACTTATTGAATTACCTTGATTAAAATTCATTAGGTGTACATTGGGACGAGAAATATAAGAAAGGCCAAAGTTAAACGATGTGGTGATTCAAAAACAGAATCACAAGACATGAATAATGATGAAAATGTTTGGAAAATATTACAGAATATATTAAACAATGAAAATGACATAAAAAATCAAAATCATATAAACAGTGAATGCGTTTCGAGGGTACAAATGACGGCCAAAATATGGAGACCTTTATGTGATTATAAGAATAATTTCAACGAATTAGAGGCCAATAAACTCATGGAGTTATTGACTGCGACCAAAGTATTCCGACGATTACGTTGTGGTAAACGTAATATTCACATAAAATTCACCATGCTCAGTTACGACAGCTATGACAACAAGAGCATCAATGACATCGAAATGCAAGTGTTTGAGAATATTCTCGATATGCCTACACCTGTCTTCAACGGATTCTGTAAGCGGACGAATATTCTGTTGAAAATGATTGAATTCACGAACATTTCCGACGAGAGAATTGTCGACGAGTTGTATAACTATGAAAAATATTTTCATGGATCACATGATGGCGGCAAATGTACTCTCCTTTCTGTGAAGAGTACGCACATTGAGTTTGGCTCATATGTTGGCGAGTTGTGTGACATTAAGCCCTTGGTGTTGACAGTGGACGAGAAGACAGATCCAAGGAAAGTGCAATTCGTGCAAAACATCAATAGTTTGCGTTTAAATGATTTGGAGAAAAATGTTCAAAATATCGTCGATATGTTTAAACAGTTGAATGCCTTTCAGTGTCTGTGCGAAAACGATAGAATAGCGCTGATTAAGTACGGGCTCACAAGTGTGAGACAATTGATCAAGTTCAAACATCAGGATATATCGTATTCCTATTTCACTCTTTGCAAAGTATAAGTGTATTTTGATTTTAGATAGTTTTTTATTAATATTTAATTTTTCATTTATTCAATAGAATCCAGAATTCAATATTAAGGTCGAAATCAATGCCAATAATATACGGAAAACGACATTGTTTTGTAAATTCATTGAATTATTTTTAGCGGACATCGATTCAGATGATGTGATCATAGATTTGGTAATAAAAATGATTTTAAATATAATAATAGTTTTTAAAAATGATTGAAAAGAATTCTTAAATTCATATATTGTTTATTAATTTTATTGTCAGTTATGTGTGATCTCACTGTTCAGCCCAAACAGACCTCAACTCATGCACAGGGATGTCATTCAGTAAGTAATCTCAGAAAAAAAAATAATTAAAATCTAATTCTATTCCAATATTAAGACTAATACAGAATATATACAAATATTTACTCAAACGGTATTTGCTATTGAGATACCGCGATGACTATGTTATGGAGAGAAAATTCACCAGACTCATCAACTGTGCAAGGTTATTTGATTTGATAGCAAACGTGACGAGAAAGAAATTCATCCAAGACAAGACCTTGCTCATCTATACACCATTACTCAATGAATTTTTCTCATAAATACTTGTTATAACTAAACGCAAAACTTAATAACAGTAATTAAGTGACCCTGATCTTCATTTTTCTCATGAATTTATTTTGCAAAACTTCTGTGTTCTGCCATTATTTGTGTTGCATGTCCTTGTACAATTAGTATTGTTTGTAATGTTAGAACAATTGCATATTCCGTGCGTATAAATGGCTGTCAAAACATATTCTGTGACTTTTAAAACAATTGTTCGGAAAATATAACGAAAAATATTTATTTACTCCACATATGTCTGACTCTCGCAATCATAAACACAACAACTTTTATCTAATCTCTGTTTTCAAAATTATAACTAAAATATCGTATAAATGGTTGTAAAAGAAAATAATAAAATTTTAAATAATAATTATTTTGCAAAACATTATTTATAATAAAAATTATGAACAAAATTCAAACTAAAAACTTTTGCTGCGTTTGCAACGACAAGGCTTTGGGTATGTGTTATGTAATGCCTTCTCATTGTTAATGAGATTTAATTATGTTTTTATAATTATAACATTTTTTTTTGTCATTTCTTAAACGAAGGCAACAATTATGGAGTAATGACTTGTAATTCGTGTAAAACATTTTTCAGTAGAAATTCATACAATCGAAATGTGAATAATATTTATAAAATTTATTTTACTATTTTTTAAATATATTTTTTACCCCTTATTATAGGATTATAAGTGTTATTTCGGGAACAAATGTATCATAGATTCCATACGGAATCGAAAACAATGCAAGAAATGTAGAATTGAAAAGTGTTTCGCCGTTGGAATGAGAGAGGTATGTGTTTCATGAGAAATATTTTTCATAGATTACATGAGAAATGATTTTGTTTTAATCGTATAATCATTTTAATTATTAATAAAATACTATGAAATTAGAGGAAATTTATTGATACGAGAAAAATGAACGAGAGTTATGATGATGATAAACGCAATGGTAATTCAGCTATAGATTCGCATCACTTGAAAACTGTTGAGAATTTTGAGCAAAATTTACAGAATACAATAAGCAATGAAAAACCTATTGAAACAAAAACAGTTATTCTGTGCGAACGACAGGAAGTGTCGCAAACTATTACGAGACCTATAACTGATTATAGGAATAATTTTCAAGAATTAGAAGGCATTAAACTCATGGAGGTATTGAATGCGAGCAAAGTATGCGAGCGTATATGTTGTGGTAAACGAAATATTCACATAAAATTCACCAAGCTCAGTTACGACTGCTATGACAACAGGAGCGCCAATGATATTGAAATGTTTCAACAAGTGTTTCAGAATATTCTCGATATGCCTACACAAGTCTTTGACAGATTCTGTAGTCAACCGAATATTCTGCAAAAGTTTATTGAATTCACAAACATTTCTGACGAAAGACTTGTCGAAGAATTATATAATTATGAAAAGTTTTTTCATCGATCACATGATGGCGGGAACGGTATGACAATATCAGTCAAAAGTACGCACATTGAGTTTGGCTCATATGTTGGAGATTTGTGTGACGTTAGACCCATGGCGTTGTCCAACGAAGCAGATCCAAAAAGAGTACAATTCGTGCAAAACATCAATAGTTTGCGTTTAAATGATTTGGAGAAAAATGTTCAAAATATCGTCGATATGTTTAAACAGTTGAATGCCTTTCAGTGTCTGTGCGAAAACGATAGAATAGCGCTGATTAAGTACGGGGTCACAAATGTGAGACAATTGATCAAGTTCAAACACAACGAAATATCAAATTCATATTTCTCTTTCTGTAATGTATGATAATAGATATGATTTTATATATGATTTTTAAATGCTTAAGAATTCTATGTATTTTATAGAATCCAGAATTCAATATAAAGGTCGAAATCGATGCCAATACTATTCGAAGGAATACATTGTTTTGCAGATCATTGGAAATGTTTTTACTCGAACTCGATTCAGATGATGTGATCATAGATTTGGTAATAAAAATATTCATTAAATTATTCCTTATATTTAAAGTGTATTCTTTGACCAAAAGAATATTCTTTACAAAAAATTCTTTTAAAATATTTTATTCTTTTTATCATCAGTTGTGTGTAATATCACTGTTCAGCCCAATCAGGCCTCATCTCATGCACAGGGATGTCATTGAGTCAGTTATATCTGAATTATTTACATAAATAATAATTGAAAATAAATTTTTATTTCACTCTTAAGACTAACACAGAATACATACAAGTATTTATTGCAACGGTATTTGCTATTGAAATATCGCGATGACTGTGTTGTGCAGAGAAAATTCACCAGACTCATAAACTGTGCAAGGCTATTCGATTTGATAGCAAACGTGACGAGAGAGAAGTTTATTCGAGACAAGACCTTGCTCACCTATACACCACTACTCAATGAATTCTTCACGTAATCGCTTTGTATAAATGAATGCAAAACTTAACAACAGTTATTAAGTGACCCTGGTCTTCATTTTTTCAGCAATTTATTTTGTATTCCTTAAGTCGTTTGTCATTATTTGTTTTGCATGTCCTTGTACAGTTAGTATTGTTTGTAATGTTAGAACAAATCCATATTCCGTGCGTTAATAAATGGCTGTCAAAATATATTCTGTGACTTTTAAAACAATTGTTCGGAAAATATAACGAAAAATATTTATTTACTCCACATATGTATAACTTTCGCAATCATAACTATAGTCAATGAGACATATGATGATATACGTGAAAGACCTTTTGTAGGGGTGCTGTGAAATAACATGAGACAGAATTGCTGTGTTTGTGTCTGACGGGAAAGAGCACCAAAAAGGGGTTTCATTGAAGAAACGATTCATCAAATTCCTTATACCTGTTATATACGTGTAAATAACGATAACGTTCACTACATTTACTCCACAACTATAGTTGTAAATGAATATATGTTACATGACCTTGGACAATCTACGGTGATAGTAAAACAAGAAAAATTCAATGCGAATAATAGACTACTGTTCAAACATATGCGCTTTAAGAGTAATAGCGTTAATAACAAAAATTATTATTAAAATAACGATAAGGTTTTCAAACATTTACTCCACATATGTCTAACTCTCGCAATCATAAACTCAACGACTTTTATCTAATCTCTGTTTTGAAGATTAAAACTAACATTTCGTATAAATGGTTGTAAAAGAAAAATAATAAATTGTTTTATAAATAATTGTTTTTACAAAAACATTATTTATAATAAAATTATGGACGAAATTATTTTGAAAAACTGTTGTCACGTTTGCGGCGCTAAGCCTCGGGGTATGTGTTATAACAATGTCATCTCTATTATGACAACTCATTGACAATTGATTTGAATTATGTTTTATATATTTATAAACATTTTTTTAACCATTACTTAAACGTAGGCAACAATTATGGAGTCGTGACATGTGTTTCGTGTAAAGCATTTTTCCGTAGATATGCGTTCGAACGCAATGTAAGGGGTATTTCTATAATTAAATATTTTTTTATATAAATTTCACCTTTTATTCTAGAAACTACAATGTTATTTAGGGGGCAAATGTATCATCGATTCCGTACAGAATAGGAAAAAATGCAAAAAATGTAGACTTGAAAAGAGTTTCGCCGTTGGAATGAGAGAGGTATTAGTATTAGTATTTTTAACTATGGTTTGTGAAAGGAAAGTAGTATTTAATTTTGGTCCGAAACCATCATCACTCCTAAACACATGTTTTTGCCATAGACTTACATGTATTCCCTATAGAAAAACATGTTAAAAGTGCAGTTCCCCTACAGAACCTCATGTTAAAAAGCATCGGGAACTCAGAGAGCTAGCACAAGGGGGAACTGTGAAGTAGCACATCGAGATTAGGGACGTAACACTGGGAGGTCTGGGAGGTAGCACCAGGAGTTCAGTTTTGGGTTTAGGTTTTGTTAGTTGAGGTAAAGATTTGGCTCAAATCTAATGAACGTCTCTTTTGTTTGAAACTATTTATAGACCCCTTAAAGGGTAGGTTTATTTGATTTTTCTTAGTTTTTATATAAATAAATATTATTTTAATTTTAAGATACAATTAAAATGTTTTACAGAATTTTATCGGAACTAAAACTCGATCAAAGCGTACAACAAATCTCGACTCGACCACAGAATCGCATGCCGTGAATACTGTTGAATATTTTGATCATTTAATCGAAAACATTTTAGACGACGAATATAATTGCGAAACAAATCCACAGATAATATCCGAACGACAGGAACTGTCATCGGCTATAACGAGACCTATAACTGATTACAGTAATAATTGGCGAGAATTAGAAGGCATTAAACTCATGGAGTTATTAAATGCGACCAAAGTGTTCAAGAGTGAATATGTGGGTCAAAAGAATTTCATATTAAAATTCACCAATGTCAGTTATGAAGCATATGACACGCGTAGAATAGATGACATTGAAGATCATGTTTTGATGAATTTTCTCGATTTGCCTATAAATACATTCATAAAATTCTGTAATCAAAAGAATATTCTGTTAAAATTGATTGAATTCTCCAACTGTTCCGACGAGAGAATTGTCGACGAGTTATACAATTATGAAAAGTATTTTCATAGATCAGATGGTAATGAGGGGAACGGGACGACAATTTCTGTTAAGAGGGCATACATCGAGTTTGCCTCATATGTTGGAGAGTTGTGTGACGTGAGACCCATGGCGTTGTCCAACACAACAGATCCAAAGAGATTTGAGTTCACGCAAAACATCAATAGTTTGCGTGTAAATGATTTGGAGAAAAATGTTCAAAATATCGTCGATATGTTTAAACAGTTGAATGCCTTTCAGTGTCTGTGCGAAAACGATAGAATTGCGCTGATTAAGTACGGGCTCATAAATGTGAGACAATTGATCAGGATCAAAAATCACGAAATATCCAATACATATTTCACTCTCTGTAACGTATGATAATATCTTGATTTAAGAATTGATTTTTAAATATTTAAGAATTCTATGTTTTTAATAGAATCCAGAATTCAATATTAAGGTCGAAATTGATGCGAATAACATCAAGAGGACATCATTGTTTGGCAAGATCCTTTTTACATTTTTACGAGAGATTGATTCGGATGACGTGATCATAGATTTGGTATTTATTTTCTCAAACTGTTTATAAATAAAACAATTTAAAAAAAAAAAAATTTTATAACAAATATTATTAACAAATTCTCATTAAATTCTTGTTTGAATTTTTCTATAAAAACATAACATTAAATATTTTTAATTCATTTTTTTGTATTTTTTGTTTCACTGCCAGTTGTGTACGATCTCACTGTTCAACCCAAACAGGTCTAACATAATCCATAGGGATGTCATTCAGTGAGTGTTTTCGTGAATAATATTTACAATAAAATAAATTTTATTTCACTCTTAAGACTAATACAAAATACATACAAGTATTTATTGCAACGGTATTTGCTATTGAAATATCGCACCGAAAGTCTTGTTCAACTAAAATATACCAGGTTGATCAACTGTACAAGGTTCTTCGATTTGATAGGCAATGTGACCAGGCGTAAATTCACCAAGGAAAAGTCTATACTGCCTTACACTCCACTTTTGAATGAATTTTTCAGTTAATTGTTTTGAATATAAAGCAAAACAAAAAAATTGTTATTTAAAACAAAATAAATTTTTTTAAAAACATATCGTAATTATTATAAGTGATTACAGTTCTACATGAATATGAGCACCTTGCACCATTTAAAATTGATTTTTTACTAAAAAATATTTATTTAATTATTCAATTCATTAAAAATTTATTCTTTTCTTCAAAAGAATATTCTTATGAAAATAATTCTTAAAATTCAATAAATTGCTTAATTTTTTATTGTCAGTTGTGTGTGATATCACTGTTCAGACCAAACAGACCTTATCTCATGCACAGGGATATCATTGAGTCAGTTATATCTGAATTATTTACATAAATAATAATTATAATTCTATTCCAATATTAAGACTAATACAGAATATATACAAATATTTACTCAAACGGTATTTGCTATTGAGATATAGCGATGACTGTGTTGTGCAAACAAAAATTCACCAGACTCATAAAACTCTTAATTCATTTGTAATAAGACCAAGGTCATCAATGCTCATCAATGAACAGGCAATTAATATTTGTGTTTTAAAGCATAATAATAAAATACAAACAGAATATAAAATTAAGAATAAATTTATTTATCATTTGTTTGTGTTTGAAATAAGATTTTTTTTCTGTAAATTATTTTAAAAATAATTTTCATACAAACAATAAATTTGTGCTATATCTTGACTAAAGTCCAGGTACAGTTTGATATACTTTATGCTAATGATTGCACATAACGTTTTGTGCGATATTTTAAGACAAAGCTATTTAAAAACTGTATTAATGAATGTCTCGTGCACAACCTTGGACAATTTCGGCATTAGAATTAGCAAAAATCAATATTCCAAGCGTTAATAAAGTGCTGTTCAAACATATTCTGTGACTTAAAGAGCATTGGATTTAATGAAAAAATTATTTCACATATATTTTTGTATTTATAATAATGAAAACGTTTTCAACATTTACTCCACATATGTCTAACTCTCGCAATCATAAACACAACGACTTTTATCTAATCTCTGTTTTGAAGATTAAAACTAATATTTCGTATAAATGGCTGTAAAAGAAAATATTAAATTATAATAAATAATATTTTAATAAACAAAACATTATTTATAACAAAAATTATGGACAAAAATATTTTGAAAAACATTTGCCGCGTTTGCAATGATAACGCTTGGGGTATGTGTTATAGCAATGGCTTCTCTATTGTGAAAACTCATTAATAATTGAATTTAATTATGTTTTATATTTATAAACATTTTCTAACCATTTGTTAAACGTAGGCAACAATTATGGTGTCGTGACGTGTATTTCGTGTAAAGCATTCTTCCGTAGATATGCACTCGAACGCAATGTAAGGGATATTTTGTATTATTAGTTTAATATAGTTTTTACCCCTTTATTATAGGACTATAAATGTTATTTAGGGGAGAAATGTACTATAGATTCCATACGGAATAGAAAGCAATGCAAAAAATGTAGAATTGAAAAGTGTTTCGCCGTTGGAATGAGAGAGGTATTGTATAAGTGTTTTTTATTTGATATTTTAAGACCCCTTAAAGAGAGGTTTTACTGATTTAAAATATTTTTTAGAAAAAACATAAATATAATATTTATTTCTAAATACAAATAAAATGTTTTATAGATTTTTATCGGAACGAGAACTCGAGGAAAGCGTAAAACAAATTGTATACAAAGTCTCGAATCGACCACAGAATCGCATGCAAAGAATACGGTGAACTATTTCGAGCAATTGGTCGAAAACATTATAAACGAAGAATATAATTGTAAAACAGATATTACTGAAACAGATCCGCAGATAATATGCGAACCACGAGAACTGTCATCAGCTATAATGAGACCTATAACTGATTATAGGAATAATTGGCGAGAATTAGAGGGCATTAAACTCACAGAGTTATTGAATGCTGCAAAAGTGTTCAAGGGTGAATATGCGGGTCAAAGGAATTTTATAATAAAATTCACCAATGTCAGTTATGAATCGTATGATACGCGAAGAATAGGCGACATTGAAGATCAAGTTGTGAAGAATTTTTTCGATATACCTATCAATACATTCATGAGATTCTGTAAACAAAAGAATATTCTGTTGAAGTTAATTGAATTCACGAACTGTTCCGACGAGAGAATTGTCGACGAGTTATACAATTATGAAAAGTATTTTCATGGATCACATGATAATGTCGGGAACGGAATGACAATTTGCGTTAAGAGCACGAACATAGAGTTGGGCGCATATATTGGCGAATTGTGTGACATTCGACCCCTGGAGTTATCCACGGCCAACAAAGGGGATCCAAAGAGAGTACAATTCGTGCAAAACATCAATAGTTTGCGTTTATATGATTTGGAAACAAATGTTCAAAATATCGTCGATATGTTTAAAAAGTTGAATGCCTTTCAGTGTCTGTGCGAAAACGATAGAATAGCCTTGATCAAGTACGGGGTCACAAGTGTGAGACAACTGATCAGGTGCAAAACTCACGAGATATCGTATTCTCATTTCACTCTCTGCAATGTATTATATTATTCTGATTTTAATTTTTTATTTACAAAAAGTTTTCTATTTATTCCATAGAATCCAGAATTCAATATTAAGGTCGGAATCGATGGCAATGACATCAGAAGATCGACATTCTTTTGCAAAATTCTTGTGACATTTTTAAGAGAGATTGATTCGGATGACGTGACCATCGATTTGGTATTATTGATAGTTTCAAAAACACATTCACATTATCTATGATTTGCTCTTTAAATAAATAACACATAAATTAAATATATTTAAAAAATTCTCATTAAATTCTTGTTTGAATTATTCTTCAAAACAATAACATTAAATATAATTAATTAATTTTTTTCAATTTTGTTCACTGCCAGTTGTGTGGGATCTCACTGTTCAACCCAAACAGGTCAGACCTAATCCATAGGGATGTCATTCAGTGAGTGTTTTTCAATATGAATAATATTTTTAATAAAATTAATAAATTTTATTTCACTCTTAAGACTAACACAGAATACATACAAGTATTTATTGCAACGATATTTGCTATTGAAATATCGCAGCGATAGTGTTGTTCAAAGAAAATATACCCGTCTGATCAACTGTACAAGGTTCTTCGATTTGATAGCCAATGTGACCAGGCGTAAATTCACCAGAGAAAAGTCTATACTGCCTTACACTCCACTTTTGAATGAATTCTTCAGTTAATTGTTTTAAATAAAAAACAAAAATAAATTTAATATAGAAATAAATATTTTTATTAAACATATCATTATTATTAGAAGTGATTATAATGTATTAAATTGCAAACTGTGTAAACAAATGTCTCTTTTATGACCTTGGTCAGACTATATTGACATTAAAACTAGAACAATTCAAAATTCCATGCGTTAATAAAGTGCTGCTCAAACATATTCTGTGACTTAAGTGTATTAGAGTTAATGATAAAATTATTTTATATATAAAAAACGATAAGGTTTTCAATATTTAATTCCCAAATGATTGATAACTTATGATTAATTCTCGCAATCATAAACACATTGACTTATATCTAATTTGTGTTTTGAAGATTAAAACTAAAATAGAGTATAAATGGTTGTAAAAGAAAATAAAAAATTTTAAATAATAATTGTTTTACAAAATTTTGTTTATAAAAAAATATGAAAAAAATTATTTTTAAAAAATTTTGTCGCGTTTGCAACGATCACGCTTTTGGTATGTGTTTTAACATTGAAAACTCATTGTTAATTAAATTTAATTATGTTTTATATTTATAAACATTTTTAACCATTGCTTAAACTTAGGCAACAATTATGGTGTCGTGACATGTATTTCGTGTAAGTCATTCTTCCGTAGATATGCACTCGAACGCAATGTAAGGGATATTTCTATAATTAAATATTTTTTATAAATTTCACCCTTTATTATAGAATCTTCAATGTTATTTAGGGGGAAAATGTGTCATCGATTCCATACAGAGTAGAAAACTGTGCAAAAAATGTAGAATTGAAAAATGTTTCGCCGTTGAAATGAGAGAGGTATTGTATAAGAATTTTTTGATAAATATTTTTATACCCCTTAAAGGGGAGGGTTTACTGATTTTCAATAGTTTTTTTTATAAAATTAAATATTATTTTAATTTCAAAACACTTTTAAAATGTTTTATAGATTTTTATCGGAACGAGAATTCGAGTGAAGAATTCATCGGATAATAGACATAGTCTCGAATCGACCACAGAATCGCTTGACGGGAACACTGTTGACTGTTTTGAACAAATAATTGAAAACATTATAAACGATAAAAATAATTTCAAAGCATTTTTAACAGAAACAAATCCGCAGATAATATGCGAACCACGAGAACTGTCATCGGCTATAATGAGACCAATAACTGATTATAGGAATAATTGGCGAGAATTAGAAGGCCTTAAACTCACAGAGTTATTGAATGCGACCAATGTGTTCAAGGGTGAATATGTGGGTCAAAAGAATTTCACAATAAAATTCACCAATGTCAGTTATGAATCGTATGATACGCGAAGAATAGGCGACATTGAAGATCAAGTTGTGAAGAATTTTTTCGATATACCTATCAATACATTCATGAGATTCTGTAAACAAAAGAATATTCTGTTGAAGTTAATTGAATTCACGAACTGTTCCGACGAGAGAATTGTCGACGAGTTATACAATTATGAAAAGTATTTTCATGGATCACATGATAATGTCGGGAACGGAATGACAATTTGCGTTAAGAGCACGAACATAGAGTTGGGCGCATATATTGGCGAGTTGTGTGACATTCGGCCCCTAGAGTTATCCACGGCCAACAAAGGGGATCCAAAGAGAGTACAATTCGTGCAAAACATCAATATTTTGCGTTTATATGATTTGGAAACAAATGTTCAAAATATCGTCGATATGTTTAAAAAGTTGACTGCCTTTCAGTGTCTGTGCGAAAACGACAAAATTGCACTGATTAAGTATGGGGTCACAAGTGTGAGACAATTGATCAAGTTCAAACATCACGAGATATCGTATTCTCATTTCACTCTCTGCAATGTATTATATTATTTTCATTTGAATTTATTTTATATAAAATATTTTTTAATTATTCCATAGAATCCAGAATTCAATATTAAGGTCGGAATCGATGGCAATGACATCAGAAGATCGACATTCTTTTGCAAAATTCTTGTGACATTTTTAAGAGAGATTGATTCGGATGATGTGACCATCGATTTGGTATAAATGATAGTTTCAAAAACATGTTTACATTATTTGAATAACAGTTTGAATTATAACTAAAGTTAAGTTTGGGTTTAGCTATGAGTGAAAAATAGCAAAAAATATATATCTTTTATACAAAAATTTATAAAAAAGACGATTTTTTTCTTTAACAATTCATTTGAATTTTTTTTATTTAATTTTTTTTCTCAAACTTTGTATAAACAAAACAATTTTTTTAGTAATTATTATTCATTGCTTTTTTTGCACACATTGTTCGCATAGTTAAACCCAAACATACCCTTAGGTATAATACAAACAGTCATTCAAATGACATAAAAATGTTTTTTTTTGAGAAATTATATGAATTACTCTTTATATAAATAACTAATAATTTCAATGAATTCTCATTAAATTCTTATCCAAAAGAATAACATTAATAATAATTAATTATTTTTTGTTTTACTGCCAGTTGTGTACGATCTCACTGTTCAACCCAAACAGGTCTGACCTAATCCATAGGGATGTCATTCAGTGAGTGTTTTTATATGTGAATAATATTTTTTAAAAATTAATAAATTTTATTTCACTCTTAAGACTAACACAGAATACATACAAGTATTTATTGCAACGATATTTGCTATTGAAATATCGCAGCGAAAGTGTTGTTCAAAGAAAATTTACAAGACTAATCAACTGTACAAGGTTCTTCGATTTGATAGGCAATGTGGCCAGGCGTAAATTCACCAGAGAAAAGTCTATACTGCCTTACACTCCACTTTTGAATGAATTCTTTACCTAATCTTAAGGCATAAAAATGAAGAAAAAAAATTCTAAACGAAATAAATATTTTTTATTAAACATTTCGTATTTATTAGATGTGAATACAGTAATCCATGAATAGAACTGCACCTTGCACAATTTACTAATACATTATACGCACTAAATAATAGGTTTAAAAATTTAAAAATATTCTATTAACGAAAATAAGCTCAAAAATAAAATATATTTTTTGTTTGATTTTAAATGTTATGAAAAATAAAAATGTTTTTAAAATAAATATTTATTTAAAATATAATTCAAGTAATCATTAAATAAAATATTATTTTACTGATTGTCGTTCAGTAGTAAATAATTGGACCAATTTTTCGTGAGAGAAGTCGGTTGTGATTACGAAACAAATGAACCGTTTGTTTGAGTACTGCTAATTCAATACACAATTCTTCGTCCTCTCTATATATCTGCCATTCATTGAGTTTTTTACACATTTTCGCTATTATTCTCTTCTTCTTAAATAACGTGATTTGTGTCCAAAACAGATACGAATTGATGGCGAATGTGATGTTAAAGCACGAGATGATGATGTTTGTGGAAAGGCTGGGGAACGACATCAAACTCAGGCCATCGCACACGTCCGACATCACTATCGACGTAAAGATGAAAAGTATCAAAATATTCACGTATTTGTTGAGCGCTGTCTCAAAGTGTATGAACTCATGTATGTTCTGCTGGACGACAATCAGCGTCTCGTTGGACGGCTTTCGGCACTCGTTGGCCACAAACGTGTGATAATATCTGTCCACCGCCTCATAGTAGCGGACATTGAGCTCATAGTAGATGAGCTGCACCGACACGAACCAACCGCTGAGGAACGTGTCGACGAATAGGACAAACTTTCTGTATTCGCACGGATTCGTGAACAGTGTCACGAAGTTTGCCATCAGTTTCTCGCTGTAAATGATATGCATTGTGTTTATGGAGATTATTGTGAACACAATCAGCGATAGAAAGCAATTGATATTCTGTTTAACGAAGTGTTTGTTATTCTCATAGTGTCTGAGATCGCGATATAATTGGAATATTCTTTGCGAGCGATTCTTCACGAGTAGGTATGATATGATGAGCACCAGGGCTTTGGCTGTGCTGGCACACTTGATGATTATTGTGTTGGTGCTGTGTGGGGCGAATAGCGTGAATGGTATGACCACGAGTTGTATGGATAGGAATGCCATCGATATTCCGGTGAAGACTTGGTTCAAAATCTTGTTATTGCAGTTGAGGCCAAAGACGACAAACATGTGTTCAAACATTATCTTCATTTCAATTCATTATACACTTTTTGTTTAGCATTTATTCAAAGAATATTCTTATTCTCTTCCACTTTAGAAACAGTCTGTTTGAATATTCTCATTCTTCTTTACCTTAAGGACAGTCTGTTTCTGAAGAGATTCTGCTCATAGTTTCACAAAAATAATGAAAAATAAAATAAATTCAATTTTACTGTCAAAACAGTTTACACATTATTTATGAAATTGTTTTCAAAAAACAAAATATATAATAAAAATGTAATCAAATATTTTTATACTCTTTTTCACTTGAATTCTTATGTCAGAAATTAAATATTTTTTTATGAAAACATAATTTTAATTATATTTTTTAGTGATTAAAACTTTTATATATTATAGAATTACTTTAAATCACTTTTAATGACAATAATTTTTACATAAAATAATTCGATAAGAGGGTTATGTTTATGAATTAGCTTAAAGAATATCAGAATATTCTATAGATATAAAGAATTAATCCGAAACTTAAAATAGATATTTAGTGACTGTTATTTCGAGCACAACAGCAATGCAAATGCTATTGAGATGTGCACACAATCCGACAGAATATTCTTTGACGAAAAGTTCTCATCAATAATAGAGAACTTCAAATATTTGTCATAAAAAAGCATTTGTAATAATAAATACGGACAAACACTTTAATGGTGTGACACACGCTGTTGTAAACAAGCACAAACTATTTACGTTTTATAGCGAATAAATAATTTAATATTAAATTATGTAATGTTTTGTAAAATGTTATTAATTTTATATGAATTAAGTAAACAATTAATGAATGAGAATTAACAGTCAAAATGTTTGCACACAAGAGTTTCGACTGTAGTCTCATATACTGTATGACATCACAACATACAGTATATGCATAGGAATAGGACTGATGTACACTATGTTTGCTCTACTCTCAGGTATTTCATAAACGATTCTTTTTTTCAATTTATATTAAATTTCTATTTAATAATATATTTGTTTTTCAACCGAAAAATAGGTTTCATTGAAATTCTGTTTCTTTTTCTTATATGAATTGATGAATGGAATTATTATCTCCAGAATCAAAAATATTATGCAATTATTTATAACGAATTATTCAATATTTTTATATAACAAATCTGTTCATTAAAATCGTTTCAGTCATGCGATTATTTAAAAAATGTTTTCTTTTATATAATAATTAGTATTTGAAATCTCTTTCGAAATATATTACTAAATAATAAATGAATTATACCTTTAATATTAGATGTCTTCAAAATATTTTATATAAAAGAATATTCTTTACTAATATATTCTTTACTAAAATATTCTTTTCAAAAGCATATATAAAGGAAAATAAGTTTCTATTGAAATAATATTTAAAATAAATTGTAATTAAATATCAAAAGACTTTATTTATAGACACGATGTACAGAATGTTTGAACGCCAGCACCGACACTGTATCTGTGCAGACAGTAGTCATGCGTTTCAAAAATGTTTTATTTAATTAACATTTTCACTAATGAATTGTTAGATCACTTTATGTCTAACTGATGTTTCAAACTACAGTATACATTGGAGTGTCATTTAATGTCTGTCCTTTCGCTAATCACATAAAGTATTTATTAATTTTAAGGCAAACATAGTTTCAGTGCTTAACTAATGAGAGTTATTTACAATAAGTGTATGTCTTGTAAAACATTTATTATATTCACTTTAAATAAAATAATTATTTATTTGCTCAAAGGGTTAGCCTTTAGACAAAGTCATATTATTTTTAAAGAGTACTTACTTTTGAATTAAAATAAATTTAATTATTTATTTAAACAAAAATTCACGCAAAGAATAAAGAATAAAATTTTTAACAATTCTTACAAATAAAGGCAAACAATTCTTGATATATGCTTACGATTGAAGTCTTCACTGACTATGAGTGTTGCAATGGACGTACAGATGATACCTGTGCTGTTATATTGATCTTTAAGTGAATACTTAATTTTAAAAAAAGGATTTTTCTGTAAGTCGGTAGCTTACCCGTGACCAGGTGCACTTAGAAATAGATAGAATTTTATTAAATCATATTTTTTTATTTATTTTCCTACAACTTATTGAACAGCAGTTGTGTATAAGTATAGAAATAAGTCTAAAGAATATATCTTTTTTTACATCAGTTTTGCATTAATATTATTTTGAGTGAATTTATTAGAATGAAATACTGTATATACTGTATTATGTTGACTTTGAGAGAGTTATAACTAGTGCTAATGAAAATATGGTTTTATTTTTTAATGAAATTTCGTATGTTTTATATGGTTTTATAAATCGTTTGACGAATTTCGTGTAATATAGTCAATCAGTTTTCGCAAAATATAGTTTTATTTGTTTTAATGAATAAATTCTATTGAAATTACATTAAAAACAACGTTAATCTCATTTATAAACAATTCATTTGCTTTAGACATCACTTTAGAGTCATTTTAATTATTTCAATTAATAATAAAAATATTTTAAAAATTTAATCACAAAAATTAAAATTTTTGTTTTTGAAAATGTTTTACAGTTTATAAAATTCTCTCAAAATTTCAAGATATAACATGAAATACCTCTAGGTTTGAAGATCTTTGTTATAATTTTTCTCACAATTAATTAATTTTATTTCAAATAAAATCATATTTTATTAAAAAACCACAAAATATGTACCTTTAATATACAAAAACTTCCTCAAAATTTCGTTTTATTTGTTTGACTATATTTCAAAATTGTCAAAAAATCTGTTTTTATTTCGTTTTATATGTTTAAACAGATTTTCATTAGCACTAGTTATAACTTTTATAGCGATTTTGCAATATTAGAATATTTTCTATATTTTTAGACAATTGAAGAAAATATATTTATATTTAAATATTTTAAAAACAATTTGAAATTTTTTTAAACATTATTACAATTTATTCTTCAAACGACAGTATTCTTCAGCAGCGAATCAAATGATTTTTATTGAAAGATATTTCAAAAGAGAAATGATATTTTCATCGTTAAATACGCGTACAGTTTGTGATCATTTTAAGAATATGTATTTCAATAGCATTTAAAATCACAACAATTATAACAAAATTCAATTTCATGGATAATATTCTCATGAATTTTAGTTCATAACAATTTACAAGTGAAATAAAACTGTATTTTCTTTATATTAATTTCTGTTTATAGAAGACGTGTTTTCACTGTATTCAATGCACTTAAGAATATTTATATTCAATTTGTTATAAAAATCTTGATTTAGAAAAATCAATACATTTTTGTTATATTAAAAACATTAAGTATTTATACCTCCGTTGCTAAGAATTCCTGTTTCCATCGGCCATGCTTTGTATGAATATTCAAACCAGGGTGAATTCAGAAGACATACCTGTTTATTTAAAAGAAAAAAAGTTTTAAAAATAGTGACAATATTTTAGAAAATTATTTTTTTTATTTCTTTACTTACTTTACATCTATTTATGACAAGTCTTTAAGTGTAAAAAAATATTATATTTTCTGATCTAGAATTAGAACCGTCTGTTTGAGTACTGCTAATTCAATACACAATTCTTCGTCCTCTCTATATATCTGCCATTCATTGAGTGTTTCACACAATTGTGTTATTATTCTATTCTTCTTATATAATGTTATTTCACTTGAAATGAAGTAATAATTTATAATCACATGACAAACGAGATAATGGTATTTGAATAAATCTGTTGACATATATAACAACAATAAGTATAATGTGTTCAAAGAAATAGTATTATTTAAAATGAAAATTCTTAATACGTTTACATTCTTTGTGAGAACACTTTGAAAGTGAATAATCTCATGAATATTCTCTATAATAGCAATCACTTTATCTTTGGTTGGCTTTTGATCACAATTTTTTTTACATTTTGATGACAAACAATAATTATGTCTAAATATAAGAACTTCAACTCATAGTACAGTAACTGTATGGCCATAGACCAGCCAACTGTATGTACGCCAACGAAAAGTATGATGGCCATTTTGTGCCCCTTTTGACAAATTTTTTGTATTGCATTAAAAAACATTATTTATATATTTTTGTTGAAATCCCCTTTTAATAATATGTCATGTTAGTTGTGGATGTTTTTGATCATTACTTAAATGTTTAAAAACTATTATAAATTACGTATCTATAGTTGATTCCTAAAATGATTATTGCTCTTCCTTGCTATAGACGAATAAAAAATATTTTCACATTAAAGACATTTGAGATATTATTCATGAATTTGAGATATTTTATAATATCTATAAATAGATTGCATTTCTAAAGAATAATTTTGATCAGCGATTAATAGAGACTCACAACAACTGTGTATATTATGTTGATTTTGGAATATAATTCCTAATAATTTACAGATAAAATAAAACTGTATTTTTTTTATAAAATCATCTCTTATTTTAAAAATTGCTTTCACTGTATTCAAAGCACTCAACAATACATTTATATTCAATGAGATGTCATTAACAGTGAAAAGTGTTCGCATACAAGAGGTTCGACTGTAGGCTCAAATATGCCAACCACTACATAGACTGTGGAGTATGATTTGGACTGACATACAGAAGTGATGTACAGTATGTTTGCTATACTCTCAGGTATTTCATAAAAGATTATTTTTTTAATTATATCTAATAATAAATCTGTTTTTCAACAAAAAAATAGGTTTTATTGAAATTGTGTTTTTATCACATGAATTGACGAATGCAATTATTATCTCCAGGATCAAGAATATTGTAATTATTGTGCAATGATCAGAGACAACAATTTTCGGGAGCAAAAACAGGCATTTTCGGGAATTTCCCGAAAAAATCGGGAGGCAAAATCGCATTTTTCGGGAAAATCATCGGGAAAGGGGTTTATACTTATAATATATTATTTATGACGTTGCTATGTTGTTCTTAAGGTATTAAAGAACATATTATGTTTTAAAAAAGTTAAATTACTTAATGAATAAATGATAAAAAAATAATATTCAAATAATCAAAATTATCGTCATCGCGCGTTCAATAATGAACGCTCAATTCGCACTCTTTAAGGAGAAATATTTCATAAAAATTAACATGAGTTTCAATGCAAATACCTGTATTTTCAATCTGTATTAAAAAAAGCATTACAAAAAAACACATGAACTACCCCCTTTGTACTACCCCCTTACATTTTAATGACATTTTTATGTTCAAACACATAAAAAATAGTCAAATTCGGGAAAATTCGGGAAAATGACGAAATTCGGGGGTTTTTAACAAAAGTTGTGTTTTTCGGGAAATTCGGGAAAATAAAGTTACTTTTTTTCGCGTCTTTTGGTGACCATAAACACATACACGGAGTCTCCCGAAGATATATTCAAAGAAAAAACTTCGGGATTTCCCGAATATTGTTGTCTCTGGCAATGATTCGATTTTTTATATAACAAATCAGTTCATTAAAATCGTTTCAGTCATGCGATTATTAAATAATTTTTTGTTTTATATAAAAATTGTTTGAAATCTCTTAAGAAATATATTACCGTCTTTTTCCGTCTATAGGCCGCAGCCATGTATTAGCCGCAAAAAAAAATTATATACACTTAACTTAATTTATGTATGCATTTGGTGTTAATGTGTTTTAATTGTTTTACAAACAATAAAATATAAAGTATTTTTCAATGGTTAAAAAATTGTGAATTAATTTAAGTATTAATATACAAATATTATTTATTCTTATGTAGAATTAGAACCGTTTGTTTGAGTACTGCTAATTCAATACACAATTCTTCGTCCTCTCTATATATCTGCCATTCATTGAGTTTTTCACACATTTTTGTTATTATTTTCCTCTTCTTATATAATGTTATTTCACATGAAAAAAAGTAAAGATTTATAATAACTGGAAATAATAAATAAATGTTTTTAAATTCTTCTGAAAATAAACAAATTAATATATAGAATATATTTACACAGAATATGTTATTAATGATAAAAAGTCTTAAAATGTTTATATTCTTTGAGAGAACACTTTGTAAGTGAATAATCTCATGAATATTCTCTATAATAGTTATCAACTCATCTTTGGAAGGCTTTTGCATTTCACTGGAGAGTAATGTTTGATGAAATTCAATATTATTAAAGAATATGAATTTCAATCTATAGTACATTAACTGTATTGACACAAACCAACCGACTGTATGGACGCCAATGAAAAGCATAAATTTTTTGAATTCATACGGAATTAAAATAAATGTAAAGAATTTGTCCAAAAATTCTTCAAAATATATTAAATAGAATATAATGGAATCAGTCATTATTAAAGACTGGAAAAATATTTAAGAATAAATGGTTATAAATCAATATTATATTTAATTATAAACACTCAAATATTTAC
>JAQIXR010000635.1:5000-22394 GCA_034700825.1 Quadroppia sp. Gr-Ori-00064 | reverse complement strand
TCTCTCTCTCTCTCTCTCTCTCCATCTCTCTCTCTCTCTCTCTCTCTCCCTCTCTCTCTCTCCATCTCTCTTCTCAATTCTCTCCCTCTCTCTAATATTACAGTTTTCTCTGAGCCGTAAAAAATGTTCGTAAAGGCTATGCCTATGCCTTACTGACACATAGATCTGTACTCTACTGTGTGGTGACTGAGCGCAGGCACTGTTACCCATTGCTTGTTTTTAAGCCCAAAGCCTTGTTAACTCCTTTCTGTATGGATGCGATTTCATGTTATTAGTAAAAAAAGATGAGTCTCTCTCTCGCTCTCTTTCTCACATCTCTCCCTGTGCTCTCTCTGCTCTTTCGAGAATTGCTCCAAAACTGCCTGTGCTGTAAATTATTGCCAAATTACATGCAATGCAAATGAAGCACATATTATATAAACTAAATATAGGCTTAAAATTAGACAAAAAAATTGACGAATAAATGAAAAAAATAATTTAAAAATTACTTATATTTTAATGAAAAGAATTTATGGATTTTTTTATTTTATTTTTCATTTTGAGACAAACTTTTGAAATGTTGAACAAAAAAATCATAAATTAATTAGAAAATCCTTATCGAAGTCATCCATCTCTGCATAGTTTGACTAAAAGTGATTAAAAAAGTATAAACTAAAAGAAAAACAGAAAACTAAACGGCTTTACAAAGGGTGTGCCGGAGCAGAGACAGTGAGACAGGCAGAAAGTCAGTGGTGAGAGTGAGAGGACCAGTATGTAAGAGGAGGCCAACCACCCACTGAGCCTATGGTTGACACTGAAAAATGGACAAATTGTGACCAGAATACCATTGAAGCCATTGATGTAATGTTAGGAACTTTTAGCGAATAAATATTAATATTGAAATTACATCAAAAATATGCCTTTTTCTCTGTTCTCCCATTCACTCCAATTGGCATTTAATGGCATTAACAGCGCCTTCACTGCCATCTCTGCCATACAAGTGCTGTCAGTAATAGGGATAGCGTTTTATAAGCAATATATCTCTGTCTACTTCAGCATCACTTGCTTTTTGACTCAACGTTTTTAGGTATCATTTCATTGGAATTTATGACCAAAAAATTCATGTATATTTGATGTCCGAAAAACAAACTTTTTTTTCTCTCTCTCTTTCAAAAACAATTTTTCTTACGATTGCATTAAAACTACTTATTTGTGAAATGTATATATATTTTGGTCATAACCATTGATTGATTGATTGGGAGAACAGTAGAAAAAAAGCCTAAACTTGTTGTAGAAAATTCGTTGTTCACTGAAATTTGAGTTTTAGTTTTTGTTGTCTTCCCCTTCACTCTGGCATATATATGCCGTTCCCCTCACTCTTATATTCGCTCAAATGAATACTAAGGCAAATGTCATATCTGTGAACATTTGTGAGTCAAAATGAAATAAAGAATCCAACCATCGAAGCACAGGCAGGCTTTGGAGCAAAAGGCTCCGAGAGTGAACACTGGGAGGCACACGACCAGCACTGGAGAGAATGTGAGAGATATATATAAAGAGAGAGAAAGACAGTGAAAGTTAAATACTTTTCTCATTGTTTGAGACATAAGTAAAGAGAAGAGAAGAGAAGGGAATGAATGAAACAAATTAAATAATATATATATATTTCGTCCTTTCCTTTAAAAAAAACCCCTGAAAGCGAGTTGAGTGGACTTTTAAAAATCAATACTTTGTTTTTTGCATCACTAACTGAGCCGGATCTAATGAGAATTACATACATTTGGGCCGGGTATACACTGTAATGCCTGTGTCTGTCGTTAAGAGAACTGTAAATTTAGTACTTTTTATCCGTATTTTTATGTCTGACACACGCTGTGAATGTTTCATTGAACACCTGAACATACCTGTGCTCAAAGCATAAGAAGATGTTCTTTATCTTAACGATGCATCGACAGTGAGAGCACAGGCACAGTACAGGCCCTGTGCTCAGGCACACAGTGAGAGTCAAATATGCAAAGTAGTCATATTTAGGGTCTGATTGTGACGGCGCTCACACTTCTAGTTGAACACCGTCTGAATCGACGCCCAAAACAACTTTATATGATTTAAATTCTTTGCCGTTTTATGTGTTTTTGCAATCATTTTAACAATTCTTATGTCCTAATGAAATGACTTTTTATTTGTACTAATTTTTCGGCAAATATTTACAAAGATTTATAACGATTTTTGTTTTTTTCCTTCCATTCCTTTGCCTTTCCCTTCACTCTCAATAGCTCAACAATACGGCAATAATGGATCGGTTGGTATACCGAATGGTGGCCGTGATCGGGACCAGTCGCTGCCGCCGCCGTCGGCCTCTGTAGCGCCCCTACAGCCACAGGTGCAACAACAGACCTATGCTCAACAATACCAAATGTTTAGGAAACAGAATCTCGACTATTATTACCTCCAAACCAATGACTACTGAATCATATGTTTGGCCAAAAATCACATATGATTTGAAAGACACAAAATATCAGTAAATGAAAGTTTGAATGAAATTTCAAAACACTATTTGAAATGACTATAACTAATGAAATACACTATAAAAAACTAATTAGAAATAAAACAAAAATATAACTATGAATGAAATGACAGCACCAATGTCATTTTTCAAACAGTTCCTGCTTTTTTATTACTGGAATATAATATTTAATTTATTGAATAATAAAACAAATTAATTGTATTAGAAATTAACAGAAAAATTATGACAATTTATTATATAATTGCTCTAAAGATATATTATATAAGATATATATTTAAAAATATATTGAATCGAAAGTTCCCAACAAATTGTTTTACAATACAAAGCAAAGACTCATTCATTTCCTCCTAAACAAAACAATACGATTCGTGTGATTATTGAAAAACAATTCATTACTACTTATTATTAATATTCAGAAAACATTTGATTTTGTTATTTGTTTTTTGCTAATAATTATTGATTGAGAAAAAACATTACAAACAAACAAAAGTCTCTTTTTTGAGAGAGAAATTATTTGATAAAATCCATGCACAATGAAAACCATACAAACAATATATACATTTAATTATTGTAATGATTGTAACTGTCGTTTGTGTCCAGAAAAAGCGTTTTTTATTAACCATTATTTTAGACGAACCGCCAAAAAGATGTTCTCTAATGAACAAAAACAAATAACTAATTCAGACAACAATAATAATAATAATTTTAATGTTTTAGAAATCGAGGAATAAATTCAATTATGAATTGTAAAAAACAATTGAAAATTAAATATACATTCCCTGAGACTATATATACAATAGAAATTTGATTTTCAAAAAACAAAGATATTTAGTAATGAAATGAAAAACACACGAAAATTCTCGTTCAAAGACATTCCTCACGATTAATGACTTAGTTATTACTGAACGAAAAGATAACTTATATTATCATTACATTCACTATTATATCGACATTTGAATCGAGAAAATCATTTACGAAATGCTCAGACATTTGAATATTCAGTTCTTTTTTCTGTATAGCAGTCTATATGTGACTGTCCTTCCGATGGCATTCTATGGCATAGAATATTTCGCAAATATATATATTCTGTGACTCATAGAATCTCATGGACGGAGAGAGACATATAAGTTGTTATGTGCTGTTGTGTTTGAGTGTCGAGACATCCAGTTCCTATTGAAAGACAAACAATGAAACTGAAATTGAGTCGGATTTTCAAATAATGAAAACAAAAACTAATAATAAAAAACTACTATAACTATAGCGAAAAAACAAATTGAATTTTTATAATTAATCCCAAATAATAGTAATTATTTATTAACTAAGACTCCGGTGCTTTTGATTACGCAATTGTTGATTATGTTTGTGGATATTTTGGGTGCATTACTATTATTATAATTATAAAAACACATTTTTTGCGTGCAATATATTCGAGTAATCAATTCTCCCCCCTTCGAGAAGAAGGAGAAGATAACCCCCCTTTCACTGTACGAATAACAGAGAATCTCATTATAATTGTCTTATTTGCAGAATATATTCATTTATTTCAATACAAATTTGGCGTAAAATTGAATTCATTAAAACAAAACTGCATTTAAATTATTAGTTAAACTGTAGACAAATATTCCTTTGATTGACAAACAAAACAAAAAATAAAACTCTTTTTGACTACAGATTAGAAATATTTACAATTAAAAAGGTTTAGAAAAATAAAAATTATTATTATTATTGTGAAAAACTAGGAGTTCATGATATGGGAGATAATTGTATTTGGTATTTACTATACACTATATATCATGAAAATTTCACTACACTTTAAACTAAAAAAAATTGTAAAACTATTTGTGCTTTCATTTAACAAAAAAAAATAAGTTATTGTTTTAAATGTAAAATTAATTTCACAAAAATTCTGTTCATTGTTTAACACAAAACAAAGCAAACAAACAAAAATAACTCTCATTTCGTTTACAGTGTTTTCTCTAATTAACAAAACTGACCAAAAAATGATTATTACATTGTGTTTATATAATTATGAATCCATAAACTGAAACACATTTGAATGAAAGTTTGTTTCAAAAGACTCAACAGAAAAACATTTAACACATTAACACAATGAGTGGTCCAGTCGTTGACATTATTATTATATATCGTCTCGAACTCTACCTCAGACTACATGTAATGAAGTATAAAAAACCAATTAATTCTGCACTTAATTATTGATTATATTATATAAAACAAAAGATAAACTGAAAGTTCCTATAATAAAAAAAATTTTCAAATGAAAAGGACCGCGAATACAATTGATTCCTAGTTAATTGATTATGAGTTTTATTTATTATTATATTTAAGATAAATAACTAAAAAACTATTATATGAATAATACTATTATTGAAGGAGTAATAATACTATAATACTATTGAATGTAAATAACTTTTTGATAATATGTTAGAAAAAGACAATTCTCTCTCAAAAACAAAATACAAAAACGAAAAAAACTAAACAAAAGACTTTTCAATAGTTATTATCATTGATATTATTTTAACAAATAATTAATGAAATTCTAGTTTTTAGTAAAAATCATTTTGCGATAACTTTGTCAAAGAAAAAAAAAATAATTAATAATTGAAAATATATTTATGTTTTGTTTGTTTTTGTGTTTTTATTTTCGTTGAAATTTCAAACGATATTTTCATTTGTATTTTTTACTCCGAAAAATTGTAGTAAATTTATATAATAAGCACAATATATAATAATTATATATATGTGTACAGAATATACAATAAAATAAAATTTCAAATAAGTTTTTAAAACAAAAAAACTCTGTCTTTATTTCAAAACATTTTTTCATCAATATTTCAGTGAAAATGAATTTTCATTTCTTTATGTATTTTTGTTTCTATTTTTTTTGTCAAAAAATTTTCATTAAAAGTCATAAACAGTAATTAGAGATAAAAAGTCAAGATTTTTGTTGCAATGAATCAGTTTTTCTTCGCTGAATGTTTTGGTTTGCGATTCATTCATCACTACTTCACCCCATACTATAGCTATCAGTCCTTCGCATCGCTTTTCACATCAAAAGAAAAGTTTTGAATTTTTATGAAATCTCTTTCAGATAAGTATTTTTTTACTGCTGCCATAACTATGCACACAATAACCACTGCGATATCGAGAGCACAGGGAGGCTATGCCAGTTGTGTTGTTGGGCTATCGCTTTTATGTGCTCTTTCTTATTGGCAATTAATGTCCGCCGAAAGTCATACCACTATTCATACATTCATTAAGATTTTTGCTATAATTGTTTGAATCGATATATATTTGTAGCCGTTTTGTAGTTATGGCTGTGTTTTCTCTCAGCCCCTCTCTGTCCCTCTCAGTGAACGTCTCCCACAATGACGAAAAGGCATTACTTGAGTGCACACAACCATTGAATACAAAAAACTGTTGTCCAATAAAATTGATGATCGCCTAAAAATGAGATGATATAAATGCTAATTGTCCCCTCTCTTTGCTCGCTCTCCCATTACTCTCTCATCTCTTTTATTAATATAGAAATTTATCAATTTGTTGACCCCTTAACCAGTCATACCATTCCCTTATTGAGAGTACTATCTCTTTTACACAACAAATAAAGGCACTAATAATGGAAATAAATTTATTTATTGCACAAAAATATTATATATTATTCTCTTATTTAACAAATAAATGCATTTTTCCATTTTTTAAATGTTTTTCGTAATTTTTTCTTTATTTATGCAATTGTTTTTCGTTTATTTCGACCAATAGTTTATTAAATGTTTTTTCTATTTAAACATTTTCTATACAAAAGAAATGATAAAAACTTTGCCGATAATTGAAGTCATATGTAATACTCGTTTATATATATATAGAGAGAGTTTTCATATATTTTGCGTAATTTCACTCAAAGAATATATAAAAGTAATAATATATAAGAGATTTTGCTTTAAGTCTTTGTTATATAATAATAAAGTAAAGCAATAATTGTTTTGATTGTTAGCTATTTTTGAAAAAACTTCTTCTGATTTCAAACCAACACTTAGTCATGGATTCATTGAAAGCGTTTGATTCTTGTGGTAATAAAAATCATGTAATGAAAGGTTTTTGGCCTAAACCTCACAGCCTTTGGTCGCCAAACAAACAAAAGACTAATTTGAAACCAATAATTCAAAACTCAATTATTTCCTTAAGATTTGCATCAATTTTCTCAACAAAATTTCAAAATTCAAACCTCAGGTAAGACTTGAATCAATAGACGGATCGAATAAACAATACATTATTAAAAAGTTATAAAAAAATTTATGAATTGTTTTCTTGTATTTAAAGTTTCAATAATAATAAATTGTGTCAAAAAAAGTTCAATCAATTGCTTATTACAATTCAATACTCATTACAACAAAATTTTATACAAATAGAGATTAAAAACAATATTTACATTTAATGTCGAAAAATTCATTTGGTTTTCAAACCTAAATATGAAAATTAAATTTTAACGATTGTTTTCATAAGAAATGACACAAAATGTGATTTATTTTCAAATGAACTTTTAATTAAAATGTAATTCAAAAGCCAAACAAGTTTTATGAGATTCATTGACTTCATTGACTTCATTGGTGTTAATAAAAAACATTTACATTAATAGACATTGAATTCAATTAGTTTTTGACCGAAACGTGAATTTCAAATCATTTCAAAGAAATTTCAAACAAATTATTTTTGTTTATTTAGTTCACAATTATATTCACTTCAAAATGAAACGGCAAATACTTTTCAGTGTATATGAACTCAAATAATTAATATCTTTATAACTCGTTATTATATTTATTAAAAAATAAAATATATTTTTCACTCAAAACAATGAGAATATTATAACAAAAATACAATAAAAAAATCATTTCAATTACATTATAAACTACTTTTTAAATAAAATTGTTTCTAAAACATAATATTCATTCAAAGTGTCTCTGATTGTAATAATAATACATTAAATCAAAACACTTTAATCTAAAAAATATTATTAAAATAATAATGAATATTAAAATAAAAGAATTTTTGATTTAAATTTTAAAACATTATATTTTACATAATAAGTCTTATCCTCAAAAATATCACTAAATATGAAAATTTTTGATAATTTATTTCAAATCTATATAACATAACATTTTATTCTTGGTAATTATCAAAGGTTACAAACGAAATACAGTACGAGATTCAATGGAAAAATATTATAAGTTATATGTTTTCAATCAATTTGTTTGAAGTTTTTTATATTTAATTTTCATAATTTTCTAATCATTTCTTCTCTCTATATATCAAACAATTGTTGAAACTATTTTAAGAGAGAAGTCATTATAATATCAATCAATTTTGTGAATATAATTATAATAAATTTCATGTCATTACTCGATATTGAATGCGATTCTCATTCTCTCTCTCACTTTGGATACAGTGCTGCTATCCGTCCAATAATTATAGCTATAATACACAACTGCGCCCTTTATTCCTCACATTCACATCGGTTTTAAAATGTATTTTTAAAAATCAAATTTATTTTATAATTTTCTCGATTCATATTTTATTTATTACTCGATCTTCTAATTAAGGAATAAATTATAAATTTTAAAAAATGAAGTCTTTTATAAACTAAACGTTTGGCTGACATTCAATCGATAATTCATTAAATGCTTTAATGTTTCAAAAAATTTTTAATGAACACATATTTCATAAAAATCCCAATAATTCATAACAAAATCTCCTCTCCCCTTATTATTCCTATTCCGGTGCCTTTAAATGAGCGCTAATTTTTCAAATGAAAATCTCAATTATTTTCTCCAATACTTCAAAAGAGACGAAAGAATTGTAGATCAAAAAAACAGTACATCTATTATACAATATATGAGTTTAAGCCAAACGTTATGTTAATGCGATTTTATTGATTGAGTTGCGCCTCGGCGTCGATACCAATGGATAGGGATATGCATTCATGTCTATGCTATTCGTTTATTAGTTGATTAGTTGCCATCTTTTGTCGATTGAAATCATTTTTTCGAAAAATATTTTTTATTTTATTAAAAATTTCACTCAAAAATCATACACAAAAATCATTGAAAAGTTTGCCTTTTATTCTGAAAATATTCAAATTAGACCCTATTTTCGATTAGAGCCCACTTTTCGACATTTGATGCACTTATAAATTATTTTCGTCCGATTGAATGGATTTTCTTAAAGTATGATTAGTTATAATTTTATTTTTTTCAAAGAGAAGTCGACACAAAAAGTGCCAAATTATCCCAAAATGAGTCGATATTACAATTTCTGCTAATAATAATGTTTTCGCTATAATAGGCGAGAGTGAGGAATGGCTGAGATTTATATGACATAATGACGAAAGTGTCTCTCAAGTGTGGGTCGGGTCGAGAGGAGAGGGAAAGAGGGGTTCAAATGGCTCAAACAGAATACCCTTTAACATATTGATTAGAGCAGAAAAACAAGCCAGATCACATGAACACATGACTGTCCATTCATGCATAGATGAAATGGATGTTAAAATTGATGCCAAAATGATTCAAATGAATGCCAGACCTGTTATCAAAAAAGATTTTTTTTCTCGACAGAAATGAAACTTCATTTTCACTGAACGACTACTACTACTGATTATGGAGTGCGAGATGAATGGCATGAATGGTCTGACTATATATTTCTTCGTCCAAATTATTCCTTCCGAACACTCACTTTTAGAGCAGATATTTCATTGAAAAAAATATATTTTTAAAGGAAATTATTAGCGAATGAATAGTTATGAGTCGTTTGTATATAAAAATTCTTCATTACATTCGCCTGTAATGTCCAATGCTGTTGGCGAAGGAGGTGTCGCACACACACACACACACACACATACATACCTTTCCTTAATCTACAAAACATGGATAACAAAAATTAATTCATAAATATATTTATATATGTTTTTAAGTTGTGTTTCTCTCATGAATTGATGGCAATCTAATCACCAATAGGTGTGGATCTCATAATAACTTTTCACTATTAAGTGCACTATTTATTAACCATTGGTTTTTGACTAATATTTTAGTCTCTCTTTAACTCTGATGTTGAAAGTGATGCCAACATTTGGTCACTAGTATTGCAGATGGTTTTAGTGTCGGTGCTCTCCAGAAATTGGGTCACAATCGGTCGGTTCGGCATATATTTGTGTAAACATTATTTGCAGATCAGTCAGTATTTCGTGTTGAGAGCCCATCACTGATGAGCCGATTATCAAATGAAATGACTTTATGACTAAACTTATTATAAACGAAAAGGCCTTAAATGTTGTGAAGACTAAGTTATGATTAATTTTTGTGATCCAATGGCAAAAAAATGGGTCAAATGTTTTAGTTTTTCACAATTTTCATAATTAAGTTCACAATATGTTTGCTATCAATAAAAAAGAGTCCAATTTTCATATGAAACCAGATTTCCATCCCTAATGTTAGGCCCAAAACAGTATTGGGCGCTGCAATAAGTCTCTGTGAAATCTGGTCAGACATAGCATTACAGCCCCTTAATTAGTGTTTATATACCAGTACTCTATTCTCAACGACAGACAGAAATGCAATTATATCTAACTCTCACTCCTCTTATGTTAAGTATTTTTTGTTTTATAATTACAGTAACAGAAAAACAGTCATTCATTTAGAGACGAAAAAATATATAATAATTGAAGAAAAACCTTATATTGAAGTGAAGATTGCATTTGAAATACACTTTTTTTACGTTCAAAACTATTTGGGAGAAATGTCTCGAAATTATATTTTGATTTTGTTTTGTTTTTGATTTATGTTTCGTAATAATAAGATCTGAAAAAATAATTAATGAAAACGTGATATTATTTTCTTTAGGTCTTAATTATAACTTTAGATATGATTTTTTAGTTATTATTTTTAATGTTCATTATATACATATATATATTTATTTTCACTCTCAAACCCCTCACCCCTTATGAGTGCATTACAATTATCTTTACAATTATTTCATTTCTCTAACCAAAGAAAAGGGCATTTTTTTAAAGACATATTTAAAATTCTTGCGATCAGGAGATAATTGACAGCAAATGATAATTAAGATTCAAATAATTTTCATTTCATGTGTTCATAAGAAAAAAACATAAATTATTCCCTCTTTTAATGTTGTTTTGAATATTAATTTAAAACACGATTTTTTAATTATAGTTATCGCAGATATTTATAGTGAAATCATATCGAAAATCATAATCAAAAAAAAACTAATGCATTTGTTGGCAAACAAAACAATTTCATGCATTTCATTCATTGTAGAAAAATTGGTTTCATTTCTAATGTTTTGCTTTTGTTTTGTTAAAGAAATTATCGATTTTTTATTCTCGTTGTGAAAACTCAATAAAAAGATTGCAAATAAGAAAATAAGAAAAAATCTTAAAATAATTCAAAAAATAAAATAAATTCAACCATCGATTCAATGAAATTCTTCTTCATTACCACTATTTTGGCTCCAATTCTAGTGATTCTTCGTTTGCACCAATCGTTTCACTAAAGCTCTCTTCTCTTCTCTTTTATTCCAATTCTCTTCTCTCTATTTAAGCCCTACCAGTGCCTGCCGTCCCCCACATCTAAGCATTTTAAAGTAAAATGGCTAAAGCCTTAAGATATCTATGCTTCGGCTCATCTGCAGTGATGGAGCACTGGTAGTGTTGGAGAATATCACTGGTTAGTGTTTGGTGCAGTACTGGTGCAGTGACCTATGCCTGTGTGTGTGTGCATAGGCATACCAGTGCTCAGGCATTATACCAGTTGTGATGCAAAGCCTCTCTTAAAAAATACTGGTCCACTCGTCCCTCTCTCAGCTCATCAGTGCTGCTCTCCATAGACGCTCACCAAGTGCTCCCGGTGCTCCCTCTCCTCCCTCTCCTGTCTTAAGCAAAAATGATGATTTGGTTTCTATGGAGACTTTAAAAGATAGCCAAAAGAGTGAACTTTTTTCTTATTCTTTTGCAAATATATGATTTAAATTGGAAAAAAAGTTTTTCCCTTTACTCTCCCGCAGCGCACAGGCATTGGCACAGGCATTGGCACAGGCAGATCACTGGAGAGGACAGTGGAGAAAAATGAGAATAAGAGCCAAAATAAGATGAGAATCAAAGCAAAGTGAGGGGAGTGGACGGTAGGGGAGGACAGAGAGAAATAAGGAAAAGCAAACTTATTTATATGAAAAAAAGCATAGGTTTTGAATTTAACGATCGGTTTCGTTAATGCGTTAGACTTTAGAGGTCTGGTCAGAGAGAGAGAGAGAGAGAGAGAGAGGGCTCACAAACAGAATATATATGGGAATCAATGCAAAGAAGATTTGCAAACAAAAAAAACTTATTGGCGTTCAATTCAAAGGCTATTAATGCAAAAAACCAATGATTACAATGTATTAGTATGTGATGGACTGTCCGATTGCACGCAACGTCCAAATGGGTCCATGAGTTATGCCATTCCTATCTCTACATATCTGTGCTCTCTTTGTCTTATATGCAGATGATGTTCATTGAGAGTGAGCCATACCATCCATTCCCTCACTAATAACTAATACATTTCTTCTAACTATGATTTATATCTACATTAGTATTGACTAAAATGTATAATAACTTACAATCAAATCAAACCAAACCATTGATTCACTAAATCTATGCATTCATTTCACTTTGATTTCCATTCATTTCATTTTTATTCCAATCTCCCTTTCCCTCCATTCAGCCCCCTATAGATAAGATGCTGATGATGTGACCGTCACAACACTAGGATTACAATGAGTTCCTTATAGGGAAGTGGGGCTGACATTCATCCAAAAATGGGGGCAAAACTCATGAAAAACATAAATTCCATTCACTATATGTTTGACCAAAAAGTTTTTTATCGATTATTTTTTTTCTCTCAACCAATACTTCTAAGATTAAGGTATGTATTGCTATGACTGACTCGTTGTATAATATGAAAAATGCACTGAAAAAAAGAGAATAACTTTTCTTAGTTATTGCCAGCATATGAGGGGAGATAATAGGGGTCACATCGAGCTAAACGAGGGGGTCGTCACTACTGTAGCCAACGATAGATTTAAGAGAGAAATATATATATTATATAAAGTTATATACAATATATCTTTCATAATATAAGTTAGTATTTTATAAAGAGTTGCTCTAAAAAATAAGTTCAATTCAATCGACTCGAAGTCGGCTCTCATATCACAGACGAACAGAAGTTTTCTACAAACAATTGATTGACTGACCGGTCAGTTATCAGCCCTTCGTTTGGCTCTTTATTGTGTCCATCATTTTCTTATATTTGTTTACATTTCATAAAAATCGTCTCAACTCTAACGCAAGAATAAAAATATTATATATTTTTAAATTAAACTCAATTCTCAACTCAAATATTTTGCTGGAGTTTAGGCACAGATTTAGTTTGCATTTTTTTAGGCCCGAGAATGAGTTCAAAGAAAATATTGCACTAAAAATGCAAATATTAATCAAATATTTCCATAAAAAACACTAATTTTATATAACAATCGCTTATTATATTTTGAAGAATATATGATTGAAATGAAATCCAATCTATTATTAATTGTAAAAATAAATTAGTTTTTTTTGAACAAAAACTCATTAAAATTGAAAATAATAAAAAAATAATAATTTGTTTTTCACACAATAAAGAGATTTCTCATAAATTTTTTCGTTAATAATAATATAAACTCCATATTAAACACAACTTATAATTTCATTTCTATTATTTAGATAATGAAAATCCATTAAAAGTTTTTCGTTTTAAATTATCGCAATTATTAGTGAAACGAAAAATGTTTGATATATTTATTCTGCGATTCATTTAAGACTTTATGCCATAATTAGCTTTTTTTTGCTGTTTTTCAGATATTAACACAAAACTAATGGTTATTTTCAGTCGTTTAGTGATATTTGAAGAGAAGAATGCATTTGTGTATATATAAGAAACCGCTATTAATTTATTCATTATCATTAAAGCACAGGTAGATTAAAATACACTATCAGTTGGGAGAACAGAGGAGAAGTATTTTTTTCACATTCGAGTCCATTATTTATCTTATCATTCGGTGTAATAACTATTAGTGTCGACTATAAGAGCGTATAATTGAGTTTTACTTCATTGTCAACCGAAGAGCTGTTAGATTTGCAAAACATTCGGTGCGATTGAGATACAGGTGCTGTCGGGATATACAGTATAATATATACTGTAATTGAAGTTTTCACTGCATTTTCTGCTCTCAAATTAAATGTAAATCTAAATGAAAAGCAATGATTGCCCACTAAATAGTGATAGAGTTTTGGCAATAAAAATGTTTGTCATTTAATGTGAATTTGCTCTCAATTTGAATAATAAATTAAAAGCCATTCTCTCTCTTCTGTCACATAAAATGCATTTAATTTATATTTGCCTTTCGTTAAAGAGAGAGACAATCGATGTCTACAACTATTGTAAGCCTTAATTAAAACTCAAATCGCTATCAGTTTAGCAATAATTGGTTTTCAGTGATAAATCTGTCGCTAAAATCATTTTCAAGGGCTTTTCCAAACGCTTATCATTTTATGCAAACATTTTTTTCGACACAAAATTAATTAAATGTTTTTTATTTGTATTTCAGTCAACAGAAATCAAATGCCATGATTCGGGTCAACAGTTTATTAACGAATATTAACAACAAATAAAAATAGTCTTCACTTAAAATCACAGCAAAGAAATATCATATAATATATGTCAGCAGTAAATAATTCAAAGTAATTGCTGTATAAGTATATAATTGCTGTGTTTTTGTGACATTCAATCATTGGAAAAGAGAGAGAAGAGAAAAGTATTGCCAATTCTTATGAGTATTTACTCTATTATTATATATTGAAAAGTAATTGATTGATAAGAAAATACTTTAATTAAATTGCAGTTTCGCTGTAAATGTCTTCAAAACTAAACTATATATCCGTTTAGTATGTAATATAAAAGTAATTATTTGTTTCGACGCAAAGAATATAAGCAAAAAACTATATTATGAATTGATTTTCAATAAAAATAAATTAGAAATAACTTTCAAATGATATCTCTTTATAATTATTTTTGTTGTTTTAGTTTCGGGGCCTTTGAATGACATTTGACTTTAAGGAGAAGAAGAAAAATATCGCAATATATATAATTAGGTCTAAAATTCAATTCATGAATATTAATAATTAGGAAAATATTTTCTCTCAACAAATACTGACGAATAATAATCATTGACTGAATTTTAATTGCAAAACACATTTCGTATTCCTTCTCTATGAGACGGGCATTATATGTAAGACTTAATTTTGCGAACATTTTTTTTCGTCTATAATTATAAATATTTTGATAACTTTTGAGAATATATATTAAAAAATTATTCAGAATTTTTATGTATTTTTTATCACTTGTTCGCAGGTTTTTCTCTTGACTTTTTGAACCTCACTTTCATTTGTGTTTCACTTTTTCAGAGCTATTATATAATTGAGAAATAATTTTCAAAAGATTTTTATTATATAAATTGGTTATAATTATGTAATTTTGAACAATTATTTTCATATGACTTGACGTGAACTAAATTATCAAATCTTTGTAAAATTGAAAAACTCTATTGAATTATATTATGTGAACAAAGGTATGAGTTGAGATGGCAGGTTCTGACGGCCCCAAACCGAAAGGCTTACATATAATAACTTTGATAGGGGTTTAAAGTCTTATGTATTCTCTATTTTGTCGCCTAATATATCAAATAATATATAACTTTTGACAATAAAAAGAGTGCGAAAAATGTGTTAAGAAATTTCAATTTTTGATTTACAGCACTATTTCATTGAAGAGACGACTCCTTATCAAATGTGTTCATCGATTGCTTTAATAGTATTTCAAATTAAAATTTCTTAATTTCCGATCAAATTCTGCTGATCTTTCACTGCATTGTAGATAAGGATATAAATTATCTCTTTTTCTGGTTATCCCAAAGATATTTAAGTGAAAATCAATTGCAAGTCTTTTTTTATTCGTTAAGTCCTTTCTTTGATGTCGTTCCCGATTTAAGTACTTTTTTGCAGCACTTCCGACGATTAAAATGAAAAATTAGAAATAATTAAATTTGATAAAAATATTGCACATAATATACCATTCATTTCGTTCACAACAAAAAAAAAATGTTTTTTACAATTTATTGCAACAAATATTTCTTAACAATAAATAGATATCGGAATGAAAATACTTTTAACAGTTTTTTTATATAAGTATTAAATTTGACAAAAATTATTTTGGTTAAAAAATCTATTTTCTTTGTAAACAATTATCCAATAATTATTTAATTAAACGAAACTTTAGTTTATATATCGTCTGTAAATAATGACCGAATCTTTGGGTCACATTTAGTGCTAAATATAATTAAGGCTCAAATTTATGATTTTTAAAGTGAATTAATATCCCATCGGAAAGTGGTTTTTCCAGTGGTCTTCACTGTGACTCTCACTCAGCCCTTCTCTTAGCATTTGGGAACCGATTCACGATTTTTATTGAAAACTCAAATATAATTGTCGTTCAAATTAATAGCAAAACTCAAATAAGTTATAAAATTATAGTTTTGAAAACAAATCCATTTAATCATCATTTTATATTCACTTTATGTTTGACTTAAAAATCATTCCAGTGCTCAACACATACATACCCAGGTATATATACCCTCTCTTCCATCGATGGCCAAAAACTAAGCGATATTTAATAATTTCTTTGCAATAATTAGTGAACAAAATATCTGATAAATAACTTTCTGGTCATTACTCTTGAATTTCATTTTAAAATTTTCATAAAAATTAATATTTTTTCTCATTTCGTAATGAAATAAAAAAAATTTGATTTGTTTTGAATTACATATTTTGAGACAATGTTTACGACAGACAATAATTTGCTTTTCATGAACACTAAAACAGTCGACGATTTTGCAGAAGAAACAAATGTTTAAATATTTTTTAATCTATTAAAAAGTGATTGAAATTTTTTGAATTTATAATTTGAAAAAATAGAAAATATGTTAATAATTATTATTAAATATTAATGAAGTGCTTAAGTGTTCAGACATGTAGTCATGAATCAGAAAAATTGCAGAGAAAGAGATATTAAGCCGTTTTTATCATTCAATTCATACTATTCTTAAAAACAAATCAATAATATCTTTCGCAAAATTTTTTTCATTAAACAAAATCACGATTCAATCGATAATAAAAGTTTTGATGTTTTCGATAAATGAGTGAATCATATGAAACAAACAAAAAAATATAATTTTCTCATCAAATTCTCTGCAAAAGTTCAACAATTTCTATAATTATAATATTTTTATTAAATTATTTTTTTCTTATTTCATTATCCGATTCATTAAGGCTTTGATTATATGCTATAATAACAATAATAGGAATATTCTTATCGTTTGTGAGAATAGAGCAAACTATAGATCATTAACACTATTACTACAGATATAGAGCATTGAAAATAACTTCTAATGAGTTAAGGCTTTAATATATTATGCAAATGATTGCCAAAAAACATATCATTTGCTATAAATTTATTATTTATTTATTTTTGAGACTATAATAAAAATATAAAGTTTTGTCAATAACTTTGTTTACGAAAAACACATTCAAATGTTATTTAAATATAAATACATTAAATTGCCTAACGTTATGCCATGTGGGTTGGGATGGGCTGAACAACAGTTTATCAAATCTTTATAAAATTCATCATTTTTTGAGTCATTTATTAAAGTGAAAAACAATTCTTCAAAAATAATTCATTAAA
>JAQIXR010000635.1:0-2500 GCA_034700825.1 Quadroppia sp. Gr-Ori-00064 | reverse complement strand
TTAAGCAATGCCTCAATTATTGCCTAATTAAACATATTTGCATTTTTATGCCTTTTCTGACAAACATTTTTTTTCTATCTGTTGTTCATTGAATTGATTTTGTTATAAATTATTGCAATTGATATTAGACTCAGATTTTTATTTGTATTTATATTGAAGATATTTGTTGTAAAAATCGATTTTAAAGGCAATCAATATATTCACAAAAGTATTGATTGTTTGGCTCTAAAGACACATAAATTAATTTCATTTCATTTCATGCAATAAAATATGCAAAACATATTATAATATGATTTATTAAAAGCACTTTTTATTTATGAAATTTGTTTTTCTTATTTGAAAACAATTTATTTATAGTTTGTTTTTCAAAATCAATAACTGATTGAAAGCAATAAATCAGAGCCAAAGGGGAGAGAAAAATAGGGTTGTATTGAATGAATGAATTAGAGATTAAAGCGTAATGTGAATTCAATTGGTTTTAATGGCATTATTTGGAAAATTTGTCGAAAATAAAGTGTATGTCAAAATCAACCCCTTTTGATACCCTCATCCGATAGCGAATTGTCGGCGACGCTGAGCGCCTGTGGTGGCACTGGTATGTCTTCTATATTGACTTTAGTCAATGATTGCCAGCTATTTTGCATACGAGTAAAGCACACATTTAATAAGATGTGTAATTTTAAAGCAGATCTCCTCCCACTTCCCTATCGTTGAGCACTCATTTGAATGGCATATAAGGCATGGAAGGGATGGGGTATGGAATGCATGCGTCGCTCAAATTGCTTTACAACTGAAGCAAATTTAAAAAAAGACTCTAAAACTAAGTCTACTTTCTTTTTATCGCTAATGTCTCTCACTTTTGCTTTGCTTGCATTACATTAAGAAATTTCGATTTTCTCTCCCTTTCCTTCTCCAAAACACTCTCTCCCTATCACTCACACATTTTTCACTCTCCCTCTCCTTTCTCTCTCTCTTATTCATCATTCAATTCCTATTCTAAGTTTGCATTAGTTTTACTTTTAGTTGAGGTCTAAGTCATGAGCAGAACATATGAAGCGAACAAAATATTCTTTCGTTTTTTAGGCATTACTTCGCAGAGAATTTGATTAAAATGGAAGAATTTATAAAAAGGGAGGAACGGGAGGAACATAACAACTAGAGTGTAATTATCATAATATCAATAATAATAATAAAATAGGAACCAAAAGGCAAGAAAGAGAGCGCGAGAGAGAGAGAAAGAAAAAAGTTTTTTCATTCTTCGATGCCTTTCATTATTTAACTTTAATTACACCAAAGAATGAGAAGAAATGAGAAGAAATGCTAACAATAATTGTTTAGCGATTTATTTGCCATTCGAAGGCCATTCGCAATGAGAGATCACTTTAATTATATGCCGTTCCTGTATTTGATTGAATGTGCTAATTATGCCACACCTGTCCACTAATTAAGGCACACGTAGTGAGAGAGAGACCAACGCCGGTATGAATTGTAGGCTTGGCTTTTGTTAAGATTTTTAGGTATGAATATTATATGATTATATGATATATACGTTAAGACATCCAATGGATGTCTGAGTCATTAAAGTCAATAATTATTTCGATTCGTGTTTTTTGTGGTATTTTTTTCGTTAAAAATTCAAACGAATGAAAAAATATTTTTTTTCCCCTAAAACAAAGGCCTCTGACCTTAGATTGGGTTCGCATTTAATTTGATTTTGATTTGATTGCTATTTATGTTTTGCGTGAATAAAAGAGAGACAAAAAAGGTTTGAAAATATAATTTAAAATCCATTAATGTGATGAAGAGCGCCCATTCGACTCCCCCACAGCCCAGCACCGGCATATTAAGTCTATAGGCACCAAATGATCCCTTCGCCAATTATAATAATCTTGCAAAAATCATATTTAAAAAGTTAGCGCAGGTTTCACTTCGTTAAGACATTATCCAATCATTTGAATCCGGGTCAGAGAACTCATTTGGTTATGAGTAGCAAATGAGCAGTGATTGCAAAACTCAATTATCCAATCATTTCTATCATCACTTCAAACACATTTCTAAACATCTTTTTTTACTTTAAATGTCTCTTAAAATTATATATATTTTTATTACGATTTCATTTCTCGTCGACAAAAAAGATGTTCAAAAAAATGTAATGAAAGCGTAATTTGGGCTAAAAATATATGTACTTTACTTTTGCATTATTGGACTCACATTAATAAAAGCTTTGATATTATAATATATTTGTTATAAAAAAGTTTTCTTTCTTTTGTATTTTTATAGAGCCTTTGAGTTAAACAAAATATATTAATGTTTTTTAGTGCTGTATATAGGGTTGCCAGAAATTTTTCGAGCAAAAAAAGGACATTTCATATATTTATTCAATAAAAAAAGGACAAAAAGGACAAAAAAATTCAAAAAAAAGTACATAAAAAAGGACAAAAATTTAGTGAATTATTTTATATAATTATTGATGAAAAGGATATTTAATTCAATAAATATT
>JAQIXR010000634.1:0-22410 GCA_034700825.1 Quadroppia sp. Gr-Ori-00064 | reverse complement strand
ATGAGAGAGACAAAAAATAAGAGAGAGAGAGAGAGAGAGAGAGAGAGAGAGAGAGAGAGAGAGAGAGAGAGAAATATTGATTCGTTTTTTCTTAAGTGAATTTGTTTAAAGAAAAAGAGAGAAAAAAAACGATTTTTTATTCATTTTCTTTCTTGTCGTTGAATAACATTTTGAAACTTAATGTTTGAAAATTTTTTGGACATTTTTTGTATGATATTATAAATACTTTTTCATTGATTAAACAATTTTATTGATAAATGAGATCAAAGAACATCTCATCGAATAGTTTAAAAATTTTCATGTGATTTCATTTGTGAGAAAATATTATTGTCATTACTATTGATGTGATATTTGTATTGATTTATCGACAACTGATTTTGACTGTATTTGTGAACAAATTTTATGCAAAAGAATATATATTTCTTCTGATTATTGAAATAAAAGTTTTTGTGAAAAACAAATGAAATGAAAAAACAATTTATTTTGTCGTCTATTAAATAAATTGGAAAATTTTTTTCGACTTTTCAGTGAATTTAAAATAATTGAGAAATGTTTTCACAAAAAGAATTGTTTCAAATAATTAATGAATAGTTGAAGAAATTGTGTTTTTCTTTCACTAACATCTAATTTATGATCAAATGTTTGACTCAATAAATAAAATGTTATTAATTTTGTAAATAAATTAATGAATGAAATAAAGTGAAGAATTTTTTTCAAGTGAAATGAATTTCAAAAATTGTTTTCTCTATTCATAAAAATGAAGACAAAAAACAACAACAAAAAAAGTTTTTAGTGAAAAAAAAACTCAATTAAAAAATACTTTTAATTTCTATAAAAAAAATAATAATTTTCTGTTATTATAATTCATATCATAAATCAGTTGAAGAAATTCCTTACAAAGTAATGGGTTAGGGATGGGGAGATCGTAGAGCACATACACATACACTTATATATAGCCATTGGTATATAGCCATTCTCTTTGGGATAGCACTGGGATGTGTAGCACTCGTATGTACTGTAATATCGATTGGTGTTGCGGACGGCGTCTCAAAAAGGCATTTCATATGCCATTTTGCTCTCCATTTGTTGTTGTATTCATTCATTCATTACATATTAAATACAATTATTTTTGACAATTGATTTTATATCACATTTTTCGTTTGGTTTTCTTTTTCCGTAAACATATTGTTGTCTCGTTTTTTTGGGTCCAGTTTTTTTAGGCTATTATCTACTATCGCAACAAATATGACATCGATTTTGGTCCGTTCCATAGCCATAGGCGCGGCCACCAATAGAATCCACAGCCCTTATGGGCCTCATATGTGAGAATCAAATCACTTATGATTTTTTTGTTTGTTTTTTTTTGTTTCTGTAAATCATTTTGTTTTACAGAATATTTTATTATTATATTATTCTTTAAATTTAATTAAAATATATATATTTTAATTGAAATTAATTTTTTTACATTTAATATGAATTATATTTTTATTCACACAAAAGTCAAATGCAATTATTCTGTGCGTGAAATGAATGCAATATTTCATTGAATAATAATTTTAATTAAAGTTTTTATTTTTTTAACCGAAAAAAAACCCACGAATTTCATAGCATTGCATATAATCTATTGTTAGGAGAAGTTGTGCATAATTTTAATGATGAATACAATGAACAGGAAAAAAATAATACCCCTTTAATACCGAATGAAAAAAATAATAACAGAAATACCCCTTTTTTCTCCCATATAAACAAAAAGATTGAATTCAGGCAACTATCCGATCGAGAACAAAGAGACCTCCAATTGCATCCTATACCTGACGGTGACGCTGGTGCTGATGATCATCATACTGATGATGGCGCCGGACATTGTGCGCCCGCCGGCCCTCTACATAGCGCTCATATTCACGATACTGACCATAATATTCATCGTGCGCTTCATCGACGCCTACATGAAGAGCAAAGCCGCCGAAACGAGTACGACTACCGGCGCTAACGACCTGAGCATACAGTCGCCCGACATTGGAGTGAACAGCTTCTACGACATCGACGGCCAGTCGGCGACCGACGGCCAGTCGCAGAATTCGGCCCAGGCTTTGGAGTTGCCCCCAAAATATGAATTACCGCCGAGTTATTCACAGACTATGAATCAGTGCAACGTTTGACAGCTATTATTGTCTGAGCTTTTTATATATGTAAATATATTGTACAGAATATTCTATGTGTTTCGCTATATTCAATGCAAGAATTGGGCGAAGAATAATATTCTGTTGTAAATAGAGATTTTTTTTTGCTAATACAAAGACATGACATTATATACCGTTATATACCATGAATAAATCGATAGATTTTTATTACTTTTTATTATTATTATTACAAATATATTACAAATAAATTAATGTGAGGAACGACTGGAATGACGCCAAAAAAACAGTGCACCGTATGATGAGAGGAGTGTTTGATAGTTTGAAAATCAATTGTGAAAATCTAATGACATTTTTTTTCGGTACAAATTATTATTTATTTTATTTTATTTGTTAGAAACAAATCATTTTTTATATGAGAATTGTATTCAAAACAAATAGTAATAAAAATCACTTTTTTGTCCAAAACATTAAACATTTTATTATTTGGTTTCAGTAATTAAAAAGTTTTCAGTCCAATGATGTCGACGGAAAGGCCTGCGAGTGCTGACACGGCTTACTATTTGGACAGTAATGACATTCCAGATGTGTAAGTGTTCCAGTTTTATCTTGGATCATTAGGCACTATTCTGTACCTTTGTTTTTACTAGTTATAAACTAAAGAATAATTTTTATTTAAAGAATAATTTGTATTTAAAGAATAATTTGTATTTAAAGAATAAGTTGTATTTAAAGAATATTTTTATTAAAAGAATATTTGTATTAAAAGAATAATTTCTATTTAAAGAATTACTTTAAAATTAAAGAATAACTTTTTATATAACAATAACTCTTAACTTAAAGAATAATTTCCAAACTCAAGAATAAGTTTGAATTATATTCTTTGATCACATTTTCCTTCAATGCTTATTACAGACACAACGCAAACGAGTCAATAATGTTGTCTATAATGAAATCTCGAGTCATTTCGACATTGATTTTGGCAATAATTGTCATACTATTCATATACGGCATAACGTCATCAACGTATCGAACATTCAGTATATCCGCAATCATTATAATGACTGCAATTATGTTCATTGTATTCGTCATTCAATTACTATTAGACGTCTGTATGACTGAACACTGCGATGATTACGAGTCACAGACATCTCAAAGTGAGGGCCGTTCGCAATGGTATGCGAATCCAATCTATTGTATCGCAGATGACACTAATGTGAGCACAAATGTTCATTTGAATCCACGACAATTAGAGTCCGATTTGCCGCCAAAGTATGAATGTCCGCCCAGTTATTCGCAGGCTATCTGTGCGTTGACTTCAATGAAAATTTGACAAAAAAATGATTTAATTTTCAATAATTTTAATGTGAAATGAAATCAAAAATTTATTTTTGCATATATTCTGTGTATAAAAAAATATATTTTTTATTCTGTTTTTCATTATTTCTTTTTTTTTGTAAATATTTATTGCAAATCAATTCTCATTAAACGAGAGATTATTTTTCGCTTTATATATAAAATGCGAATTTTTTATTGTATTTAAATTTTATAACAAAATTAAGGCCCAAATCGTATCGATCGGTGCGTCGAATGTGACGCCAAACATAAGTTACATAACATTTGAAATCAATATTCAATTTAAAAAACTTTCATTTCATATAATATGACGACAACTGAATATTGAATGCAAAGAAGAAAATCTTTTTGTTGTTTGAAAATCTTGTGCTAAAAAAATGTTAACTTTTATTTGGTGTGAATTTTAATCAAAAAATTTTTTTTTTGCTCAAAACTATTCGATGAGAGAAAATGCAAATTCAATATCACTTTCGACACTCATTGCTGTCATATTTGGTGTAGACGCCCAGTCATGTCAAAGGGTTACCCCCCCCCTTTCCCATGACTATGGGCGCAATCGTCATACGTGTGCTCTTAAGTGTGTTATCATATCTTCATTTAAATCATTGATAAACATGTCAACCAATGCCCGGTTCGCCCGGTTTGCAAATATTCAATGTCAGCGCCCAGCAAGTGATGGCTGTCCACAGTTTCGTGTGCACAAAAATGCCGGTCAAATATTGGCCCCTGAAATGCAAAAACCGGGTGACATATTGCGAGACGATGTTCACATTAGCCCCTGATGTGAATGTCATTTGCATTGCAAAGAATATTCAAATGAAAAGAGATTTTTAAAAATAAAATACAAAATAACAAAAAAATTTTTAATCAAATCAATAAAATAGAGACTCTTTTGAGTGTCACAGACATGTGATTCACAGCTACTGGAAAGTCCATTATCGATCGGCGCCTGGAATCGAGTGCCACAGAACAGGCACAGAACAGACATCTCGAGTGTTGACATTTGCTTTTGTTGTGACATTATTTTAAATGATAAATATTTTGTAATTTTATTGAAATTTTTTCGTTTAATAAATATAAATATCGTTTAAAATATTGTATAAAGAATTGAATGAAAAAAATATATATAAAATATTTGTAAAGAAAATCATATTATTTGTCAATTCTTGTGTCTAATTATGCCTGTCATTACCTACCGGGGCTATTTGTAAGTATCCTTGGTGATTTATATTGAAGAATTGCCATTATATTTACAATTGATTTATAGTTTGATTTTATTTGTCGTTGAATTTGAATAGAAATTAATTTTAAAAAATAATATTAATTTCATTTGATTTTTAGATCAAACCCTCGCTCGACCGGAAAGCGATGCAAAGCCGACAGTCCCCTCATATCGATCATAACCGTAATACTGATTGTGACCACAATTGTCATATTCTCCACCTCTAAGGAATCGTCAGAATATCCGCTTGTATTCAATTGTATAGCTTTTTTGGCCATTTTTATGACATCTCTCTCGCTATACCTCAACTGTTGTCAGAAATTCTTCAAAAAACCTACCCGTCCTCCGTCGGTGCAACGGGACTCTATCATTGATGGCCCCATGCATACAGTGATCGACTATCGTGAGATAGCACCGGATGGTCAGCCATATCGCATTTGGTCGCAGCCATCGTTGAATGAGTCGTTGTATTCAAAGGCGCCGACGTATGAATTGCCGCCCAGTTATTCACAGGCCGTCTCAACGGCGACACTCAATAAATATTGAAACGATTCTTGAAATATATTTGAATAAAAAAATTATTAATGAATTTATATATAATTTTATTTAAATTTTTGCACAAAATTTCTATTTATTATGTATTTTATTTACAAACAAAATGATTGAAATTCTGTACTAAAAAAACAACTTTTTAAACATTTTTTAAAAAAATTCATTTTTTTTATTAATATTTATTAATTAAAATATTTTTAAACATATTTAAAACAATTGTTATATAATATGTAATTAATGTTAACATTGAATAAAATTTTTAATTTATAAAATCATTTATTCTGTGTCCAAAGGATTATCATTTTTGGGATTATCTATGGGTGTGCTAATCGTCACACATGTCATACCCCTGAGATATGCACACTTATTCCGAAGCGATCTTCTCTTTAGCCCCTGAAGTGAATGTCAATTATAATGCATTTCAAAACGAAAAGAGATTTTTAAATAAAATACAAAACCTTTTAATCAAATGATATAAAATTGAGACACCTTTTAGTCACGGCTACAGGAAAGGCAGTATCCACAGGCGCCAGAATGCGTGCCAGAACTGATATCTCGAGCGCTGACATTTATAACTGTTGTGACGTTATTTCAAAACGAAAAACATTTCGCGATTTTATTGAATTTTTTTCAATAAATATAAATATCGTTAAAAATATTGTATAAAGAATTGAAAGAAAAATAATATATTTTTATTATAAAATAATTTGCAAATAAAATATTATTCTTATTGTTGCGAATTCTGGAGAATAATTATGCCTATCATTACCTACAGGGGCTATTTGTAAGTATCCTTGGTCATTTAATTAAGAATTGCCATTATGTTTGCAATTGATTTATAGTTGGCTTTTATTTGTCGTTGAATTTGAATAGAAATTAATTTTAAAAAATAATTAAAATTTCATTTGATTTTTAGATCAAACCCTCGCTCGACCGGAAAGCGATGCAAAGCCGACAGTCCCCTCATATCGATCATAACCGTAATACTGATTGTGACCACAATTGTCACATTCTCGACGTCAAAGGAAGCGCCCAATTATTCGTATGGATGCTATGCTGTAGCGATTTTGGCCTCTTTTATGACCGCTCTCTCGCTATACCTCAACTGTTGTCGCAAAACCTGCAAAAATCATACCAACCCTACCATTGATGGCCTCACGAATACAGTGGTCGACTATCATAAGACAGCACCTGATGGCCAGCCGTATCGCATCGGTTCGCAGCCATCGTTGAGTGAGTCGTTGTTTTCAAAGGCGCCGTCGTATGAATTGCCGCCCAGTTATTCGCAGGCCGTCTCAACGGTGACACTCAATAGATATTAAGACAATTCTTGATATAAATTATTAAATAATTTTATTCAAATATTTGCACAAAAAATTCAATTAATTAAATATTTTATTTATAAAACAAAATGTTTGAAATTCTGTACAAAAAAATACTTTTTAAACATTTGAAAAGATTTCAAAAAATTTTATTATTATTATTAAATATAATATAATTAAAACAATTGTAAATAATATGTATTTAATGATAACATTGAATAAAACTTTAAATTTTTTAAATCATTTATTCTGTGTTCAAAGGGATATCATTTTTGAGCTTATAGGTGCTAATTGTCATACTTGTTCTACCCGTAAGACATGCCCCTGAATACATCTCTTTAGCCCCTGATGTGAATGTTAATTGTATTGCATTTCAACGAAAAGAGATTTTTAAAATAAAATACAAAACGTTTTAATCAAATGAATAAAATTTAGACCCTTTTTAGTCACGGCCACTGGAAAGGCCGTATCGATCGGCGCTTGTAATTAATTTTCAATAAATATCGGTTAAAATATTGCATAAATAATTGAAAGAAAATTATTTTTCATTATTATTTGTAACGAAAACTTATTCACAAAGAATTCCTATTATTAGGTCATAATCTTGAGATCGAATATGTCTGTCCTTACGCACAGGGATCAATGGATGTAAGTATTCTTGGACAATCATATTCAAGAATTTTCATATTTATTTACCATTGATTTATTTGAATGAAAAATATTCTTAAATTTCATCCAAAGGTCTAAAACTATAACGACTGCACAGACATGTATAGCCCTTAACCCACTCCTACCCTTTCAGATAGTAGGGCTGATTGTTTTCACTGTCGTTTTATTCGTGGCCCCAAATACCGGTTCTTCGATTGTATGTTATTGTATAGCGATTTTTGCCACGATTATAACCTCGCACATGCTATATGTCTACTGTTATCGACCGAGACATCCCAGCCCACAACCAGTAGACCAGAACTTACGAATTGATAGCAACTCGCATGTAGTGGCCGATTATCGTCAAACAACCCCTGATGGTCAGTCATATCAGTTCGGCTCGCAGTTGAATGAGTCCTTATATTCAAAGGCGCCGTCATATGGATTGTCGTCCAGTTATCCACAGGTCGTCCCAATACTAGTGCTGAATAAATATTAAAGAATTCTTTAAAATATTTTTGAAAATTATTAATGAATTTATTATTAATTTTTTGGACAAAAAAATGTTTGAAATTCTGTACAAAAAAATAACTTTTTAAACATTGAAAATATTTTTGATTATTTTTATTACAAATTCAATAAATATTTTAAAACATAATTAAAACCAATTGTTATGTAATTAATGATAACATTGAATAAAACTTTTAATTATATTTTTATTGTACTCCATTCAGGGGCATAAAATTCAGGGGTGTTTTTATATTTATTGCGTTTTGTTGTGTCGGAAATGAGTGCGATATAACCAATAGAAATAACTGAAGACCATTGTTATGGCCGTACAGATGAAGCACCCGACCCATGAGAACAGGAACAGCCATAAGTGGCACTCGAACTCCAATTGACCCTCGAGTTTGCCACAGAATGGGATCGTGATGTATAGCCGACGCCATGAGACGACATATGAGAATATCTGCAGCGAAATAATGAACGTAAAGAGAAAAATGGCCACAACTGTGCAGAACTGGCGCTCCGGGTCCTTATAGCTGCCGATCCAGTGGCGTATGGATGTGGGCAGCACTCGCCTGTCGTCGGGCACCTGAGGAAAGTTCCAGTAGTTGTAGTAAAACTCGCGTTCATCGCAATCGTCGACGCGTTCATAATGATAGCACTCCTCGGTTTCGCTATAATAGTACCGCTCCTCCGATGGCCAGTCACTTGAATCGCATGTCTGTTCACTGCTTTCGATGACAGACATTGTCTTCCGAAACAGATATGACTTTTTTGTTTGGCTATGACTTTGAAAACATGAAAAATAAGTGTTTTATGTTTTTTTTGTGTTATTTTTTTTATGACAACAAAAATGTTATTCAAATCACATTTAATGACATTAAATGACATTATATTCTGTTTTTATTCTGTTTTTATTCTGTCTATTATTTTGACATTTATTCTATCGATTGAATGATTGCAAACAAAATGCAAATTAAAAATAAGAAAACAATTTGTTATTCTTTATGCAAAACATTGTTGTCATAGAAATGATTTATTAGCTCTTCATTTATAATAGCGATTCCCGTCTCTCTCTCTTCGCAAACCATTAGTCATTTTTTGCTGTCATTAGTATTCAATTACTGTTCGGATAGTCTTTCCCGCTTTGAGGCCATCGAACGCCTCATTGATGGCGTCCAAAGGCATCCGATGGGAGATCATGGGCTCGATGGCCAGTTCGCCTGATAGGTGCAGATCCACGAGTTCTTGAATGGTTTTGCGTGGCTTTCCTCTGCCAAAATAGCCGCCCACCACTTGTCGGCCGTCCATTATCTCCTTGGCGGTGATGTCGACTCGGGAGCCGCGAGGGGGCAGTCCTTCAGCAAAGAGATTGTCATCAATTATAAGGCATTTTTGATTCTAAAGTCTATTCTAATGAAGAAGTTATCGATTGTTATGACAATTATCTGACATTCATATCAAACACGTGTAGCACATGTGCTGAAACGCCAGACCCATACCTATCAGCGTTAGGACACCCCAGGGATATAAGCACTTGAGTGCGGTTTTGATCACTTCTTGATTGCCGATACAGTCGAAGGCATAGTCCAAAGCGTCCGCACCTGACAGTACTTCCTCTAACGGGTTGTCTTATGAATTGAAGAATATTTTTTGTTATGAGAACTAATGGCTCAAAACATGTCTTCATATATGAGATAATACCCAATGTCTTGGAATTTATAAAACGAGTGCAACCCATCTGTCGAGCGATGGCCTCTTTGTCCGGATTGATGTCAATGCCTATAATGGTCTTCGCCTTCGCTGCCTTACAGCCCAATACAGTGGACAGTCCGATAGCGCCCAAACCCCACACCGCACATGTGGACCCTTCATGTACTTGAGCGATGTTTATAGCACTGCCATAGCCGGTGCCGACAGCACATCCCACTATGCAGTCGGTCTTTAGGTCTACCTTTTGGTCCACCTGAAGAGGAAGAGATAAATCACGTGATAAGAGCGTCGGGTATTTCGCACCGTTCTCTCTCTCTCTCTCTCTCTCTCTCTCTCTTTCTTTCTCTATCTCTCTCTCTCTCTCTCTCTCTCTCTCTCTCTCTCTCTCTCTCTCTCTCTCTCTCTCTCTCTCTCTCTGAACCTACCTTGGCAAGTTGTGATTCACGTACGACACTGTATTGAGAGAATGTGCTAACACCCCCTAACCCAAGGTCAGGTCAATAAAAATGTTTTTGTTATCACATAAACGAAACCATACTTTTTGATAGCACTCACCCATTGCTAGCAATGGCTTTCCGTTGACTTTCATACGAGTCTCGCGATTGTTGTGATAGAGAAGTGTTGCTATCGTTCCAACCGTACAGTAGTTGACCTTCGGATGAGCACATAGAGGACATTTACCACAATCAGGCGACCACATGAGTATCACTTTATCGCCCGGCGCTACGCTGGTCACGCCAGGGCCCACAGATTCAATAATACCGGCGCCTTCATGGCCCAGAACGATAGGATTGCCCTCCAGTTCCAACTCGAAGTCTGTTTTGTAGCCCCAAATGATGTGTGCGTCTGAGGCACAGATACCCGCGGCAACCATTCGCACCCTTACCTCGCCTTCCTGTGGCGGGTCAACAGTGATGGTCTCTACGGTCAGGGGCTGACCCTCTTTCCAGAGCACAGCCGCTCGACATGTGATTTGCTGTCAATGCATACATAAGTTGTTTGCCATTCATTCGTAATTATGAATACCTTTCCGATTGTTGACATATTTTACGGACAGTTAGTCTTCAGTTTAATTCTGTTGTCTTCTCGTAATTGTATATGAGTTGAATATTTATACGCCTTTCCTCGTCAAGCCTTTAGACACTGGTATCTCATATACAAACAGATGTTTAGTTTAAATGAATTTTTATTTTTCAAAAACTCTTTAAAACTTTTTTTACAAACGAATGGTTTGTTTGAGAAAACACTTCAACGAATTCAATGAGTTTTTTGGTCTAATTTTTGGGTCAAAACCTAAGAGACGGATAAGTGCTTTCAATGAGAAATGATATGAAAAGACAGAATAATTATATATGAATTAATTTTTTTTTTTTCAATACAATAAAGCCATTGATTTGTGCACTCATTTGTACTGAATTGATGTTCACTCGATTTTATCGCTAGTTTTGCGCAAATATTAATGACATTGAGTTTTATGTGATAACAGAAAGTCTGTTTAAAGTCTATTTTAAACCTAATTAAGACTTAACTTAATGTTTAAAAGCATTCACAACAAACATAACATAAATATTACTGAATTTTGTTAACCCTTTTCACTGCACTGGGTTTAAAGTAGACTTTCCTTCAAGTCGGACAAAGATTTTTGTTTTTCATTACACAACAAATTATTGGCTTTAAAAATGAAAATCACTTTTCATTTGAAAACTCTGTCATAAGAATATCTCACTAAAAATTACCATGGTCATTGCCTTGAGATTTATTCCAGGTCATAGTAAGGGGGTATAAATGGCTTGCAATGTATTAATAATTATTATCTGTTAATAAAAAACTTTTTTTTTCAAACAATGATTTTATTCATTGGTTTTAAAACTTTTTTAAAATCAAAACAAAAATCAATTAATTTTTTTTGAAACTAATACTCGATTTGAAGAATGAATTCAATCCTTGATTCAGAAGATGGCAAACAATCGGATGTCTGCGCCATATGTCTGGAAGTGATGGCATACAAGTGTCAGATCAGTTGCTGCAGACATGAGTTCTGTTTGGATTGTCTGCTGCAATGGATTCACGAGAAGAGCGAATGTCCTGTTTGTCGACAGGAGATCACTTGGATTCGACACACCATCGATGGCCAGGCGGTCGAGAATCTCATACAAAGACTCATTCAATTGGGTTATCGACAGCTGTGCGAAGACATCGTCGATAGGCTGACGACGGCGCTGACCATCGATGGTGTGGTCGTCACTGAGAGCACAGACACTAATTTAGACGTTTATGAAAGCAATTACTATTACGATATCGACTACGACATCGGATATGGGGATGAGTCGGACGGGTATTCACTGACCATCAGGACGTCCGACTCGTCCGACACGGAGTCTTCGATGTCTCGCTCGCCGACAGTCAGTTCCGGGGACAGTAGTGGTCACCGAAACCGCATTTTTCGCAACACATATTCCGATGCAGACGATGAGAGTGACGGCGAAGACAGTGGTCTGTCATTGGATTAGACAATCATTGCATTTGTATTTGAATTTATAGATTGAAAAACAAATTAAGAATTTTTTTTCCACAAGAATTTGAACTCAAAATAAATTATATTAAAAAAAATTTTACACAAAAATTGAATTCAAGAAAAATAGCCTTTTATTGAAAAACTGATTCAAAGATGAATTGAAATAAAAGTGAAATATATTTCAATTCGTTTTCTAATATTGAAAATAATTTTTAATTAATTTTAAAAAACATTTGTAATTAATATTTAAACTGAAGGTTAAATACAAAGACTCAACACATGAGTGAAGTATACATCGAATGCAGAGTAAAAACAAAGTATAAGTAAAACATTTATCACATATAAATGTAAAGAATTTAAACAAATCAATGCTTTTTATCATTAAAAACAACAGAATTTTGAAGAGAATTTTAGTGTAAAAAACATAACATAACAAATATTACGCTCATCGAAAGAGACCTAATAATGACCTCAAAACTAATGAACATTTTCTTGAATAAAGTGTTTTAAATGTCTTACAACTCATCGAAAGTTGAATTTTAAAGATAACAAAAGAATTATTGAATTTTTTGATATGTTTTTATCAATGAAACAAATTATGATATTTGATAAAAGTGTTGAACACATGCAAAGAGTCTCTGCAGTGGAAATGATTGCATGAATTGGTCTTTAAATATCATTAGTTGTCCTTTGAATGACTGACAGCAATAATGAAAATGTATTTCATTTATGTCTTGTGTTTTACTCTTTTATTGTCCCAAATAAGTGGTAATTATAATAGAGTTGAATATAATTGAAATGAAATTATTATCATTAATACAGTTCACGCGAGAAGAGAATGCATTGAAAGACAGGTCCCAAATGCAGACACAGTGTGTGTATGTAATGCCACTTATTGTGATGATATCCCGGCCCTAAATAAGCCCAGACCCGGGTTCGTGACTGTCTATGAGAGCAGTAAATCTGGCCATAGATTCAAAGAATCGATTCTTGAGTTCAATGTAAAGGAGATCAGAGTTTCAAACACTTCTGAAAGTGTTTTAATAACCATCGATAACAACATCACATATCAGTCCATCTTTGGATTCGGCGGTGCCTTCACAGACACAACCGGCCAAATGTTAACGTCTGTCAACCAATCATTGGCTGATATGATAATCGATAGCTATTTCGCTGACAACGGAATCGAGTACTCAATGGCAAGAATACCGATCGCCGGAACAGACTATTCCGTTCGGCCCTATTCTTACGATGACGTCGAGGGAGATCTCGAACTCAAACACTTTGCTCTTCAAGAAGAGGACATCAAATGGAAAGTAAGAATTGAAAAACACTTTGAATTTGATTCAAAAAATATTCAAATATTTTATAAATATTTTTAGATTCCATTCATTCAAAAAGCATTGAAAATAAGTCCCCACAAAATCAAGCTCTTCGGCAGCCCCTGGAGTCCACCCGCTTGGATGAAGTCAAACAACAAGTTCACTAAAGGTGGATATTTGAAGGGAGAGGTCGGAGGACAGTACTATCAGACATGGGCTGAATATTTCGTTAAGTAATTCATTTTCAAACATTAAATGCAATGAATTGTTGTCTGAATTTATATCAGATTTTTGGACGCATACAAATCACATGGAATAGACTTATGGGGCGTGACGGTTGAGAACGAGCCCCGGGAGGGCTGGAATCTTGACTATGCCTTCAATAGTTTGAATTTTACGCCAAAAACCGAAAGAGATATCATTAAAATGAATTTGGGTCCGACTCTTGAAAAGGCCGGTTATGTGAAAGACGGGTTCAATCTAATGATATACGACGACAACGCCAAAGACATGCACACATTCATTGACCCTATCCTCGAAGACGACGGCGCAGCCAAATATGTGTCGGGCATTGCCTATCACTGGTATCAAAACCATCCGATGAGTGGTTTTCCCGACAAGTATTTGACAGAAGTTTATAAAAACAATTCAAAGTACTTCCTATTGAACACAGAGGCCTGTCATTTGGACGGGGCGATGATCGGGCGCTGGGATCACGGGGAGAGATATGCTTACGATATAATAAGGGTTTGTATTAAGAATTGCAAAAATATTTATTAATTAATTATTTATTGTTTTTTTGAAGGCTTTGAATAATTGGGTGAAGGGTTGGGTTGAATGGAATATGGCTCTGGACATGAAAGGAGGACCAAGGTGGCGTAGCACAAAAGGTTTTGGCGGCGCCGTCAATATTGACCCTTCAAAGGGTGAGGCCTACAAACAGCCCTCTTTCTACACGATCGGACACTTCTCTAAATATGTTTCACCCGATTCTCAACGCATTGAACACTCAATCGATAGACCAGTGAATGGTTTGTCTGTTTTGACGATCAGAAGGCCAGACAATCAGACAGTTTTGGTGGCACTCAATGCCGCCGATGAGGACATGGTTTTGAATATAAGACAATCAGACAATCATTTGTCTCATAAAATACCCGCACATTCCATACAGTCATACATTTGGTAATATAAGCGGAAGAGAAGTATTAGACTTATTTTGAATGCAATGAAAAAAGTGTTTAAAAAAGTGAAAAATATTTCAAATGATTTATTAATAATAAAATTCAAAAAATATTTTTTTTTATTTGAGAATTTATTTCTGAATCAAATTCGTCAACTGTTCCTGAGCCTGAAGACCGAACAAGTAGAAGAGTCGGTTCAACTCCGAGGTCTGCATTTTAATGCTCTTGCATTTGAGCGCCGGTGATGTCAGTGCTAAAGCGCACGTCTCGGCCCTCGCGTACACTCCCTTATAAATGTTCAACACCTATACATACGATCAGTTCATTAGTTATGGAGAAAAAAAATCATGAAATCTATTGAACACTAACTCCTGTCATGACTTCAGCCATCACTTTGTTCTGAAACTTCGTGGCAATAGATGTGGCAGACATTGTTGTCTCGAGTAAGACCAACTTGGCCTTAAACTCGCCCAGAACAGTCAAAAATAAAAGACCTTGCTCACTCTTGCTACAGTTGGCCGCGTTCAACGCCTCGACAAAGTGGTCGCCTTCACGCCAGTGCTCGTCGCAGTTGATCAGCTGCGAGAGGCCGTGGATGCCTTTGAGGGCGTCAGTCTTCTCCTTGGCATCCTTGGCCTTATTGACCAGTTCCATCTCGTGCGGCTTGAGCAGCAGTTCCTTCATCTGTCCCGTGTAGTCGTCATAGAACTCCTTGTAACAGCTGAGCCCGTCTTTGGCCGCGATCTCCACTCTCTTGGCCACCAGATCCAGGTCTTCGACGAATTGCTCTTGTGTTAGATCGTGGATTTCGTCGTCAGTCTTGCCCTGAAGTGAGTCTTCGCCGTCTTTCAGACACTTCAAGTCGTCTGACTTTTGGTCGCAAATCACTAAATCATTGAAATTTTTTTCATTAGAATTGAAAAACTTTTTTTTTTTGATTCTCATAACCAAAGCATACCATAAGTGAATGCAATGAACATAAGGTTTGCATAAAACAAGAAATTCATTGTATTTTTTCGATTCTTTACACAATAAAAAAAAATTAAATGAATTTTATTTTCTGTGAAACAAATGTTTGAATTAAAAATGATTTTCTCAACTCTTTATATAACATATTTTTAGTGCAAAATGACATTCAATTTTGGTCTAACAAATGGTCGAAAATGTTTTTCCACATTCAAAGCGATTCATTAAATTCTGTCACATTTTGTGTGATATTTTACAGTAAATTTCTGGAAATTTCCACGAATTCAGAAACCAATTCAAAACAATAATTAGTTTTATAGTCAATAATATGTAATAAAACACTCAATGATTTTAACCATTGATTGCATTCAAAACAATTAATCAATTATTAAAATGTGTTTTTGTATTGAAAAACACAAACAATACTTCAGAATAACATTTGATGTCATTTTTCACAGCAATTAAACACTTATAAAAATCAGTGAATATTTTTGAATAGCAATTCATTTTCAATATATTTGTCGCTATTTTTAAGCCCCTGTTTTTGTCAATGAGTTTAAGAGAAAATATTTTTTAAATGTTTTATAAAAGTTTTATTTGATTTTGAAATAATAAAAACCAATTGACAGCACAGGTATCCTATGGCCAATCACATCAATCTATAGCAATATGTTATGAAATCAAATTTTATTCACGTTTTCATAGGTTTTGAGTTAAGAAAAAATGTTTTATAAAAAAACTATACGAATGTAAAACAGTTTGAAATATAATAAATAATAAAAATAACATTGAATTCAAATGAAAATGTTTTGATGAGATCATAGGAAATTTGAAAAATAAAAAATTCAATAATAAAAAGAAATTTTTAAAAAACGATTTTTTATCCATTCTTGCATTTGTTGTTCAATTGATTCCGTAGAGACGCGATGACCCTGTTGTTAGCACTGACCACTCTTTTCAAGCGCTTCATTCTCAAAGATGTCTTCAGTTCATCCCTAATCGCGTGAATGGTATGACATATGAGTTTAATAACCTGTTTATCCGCTTTGTCAGCCATGAAGACATCGATGAAATCACATGCAGTTAATGCCAACGAATTTCCCATTATCCTGAAGACTGGTTCCAACAGGTCCTCCACTTTGTTGTCTCTTTCGATAATGAAATCAAATATACTTTCAAACAGTTTCTCATTGTCTGTAATGTTGGCAAAGATGGCGATTTGGGGCACATTTGTCGCCACTGCAGGTGTGGATCTGTCTGTTGAAGATGTGCTGGTGCTGGCCTGGGATGGCGGCTCAGTAACGACCGGTGCTGTCGTTAGAGTATATGGTGAACGAAAATATAAAGAGAATTTCATTAGGAATTTATAAATACTTTTCGGAAAAGCCATTTAATACCTGTGCAATGGATATTATAGGGTGTCGTTGCGTAAGGCAATTCTGTTGTCATCTCATCATCGAGTCGTTCATTGTCTCTATTATTCGCCAAACTATGGACCAAATGATTAACGAAAATGACATTCATTTTGGATTTCAATGCAAACAATTATTGAGAAAAAATTTTAACAATGTTATACTCACTTAAAACATAGTATCGACACGAATATGAATAATAAAAACATGTTTTAATTGTAATTAAATTGTTTTAAAAAAAATTCAAATTAAATATAATTATAATAAAATTTATTGAAGACAAGTATAGCTCAAAACAGACAGTGAATAACATGTGAAAAGAGATTGCATTAAAAATTCATATTTCATTAGAGTTTATAATAGACTCAGATTTGATAGATAAATGTTTTCCACTCCAAGTATACTCTGATCCACACATGCAATGAATAGTTGAAAGTATTATTATATAAAACTTACACTTCATTTAAGTTTTCATTTCTCATGTCTTTTATTGTATTCATTTTGTCATAAATTTTATAAGACTTTAATTGAGTGAAAACTTTAAGTAAATTAATGTTAATATCATTTGTCAAACAATTGGACAATAATTGCAATAATATTACAAAAATTATAAAATTTTTATTCATTTTTTTGTATATCTGTTAAACACTTATATAAATAAAATGAGAAAACAATTCATAAATAAAAACACTTTTAAAACAATTCTTTACTTTTCATTAAATGCTTTCAATGTTAAATATTTTCAAAAAAAAAAGTTCCTGATTATTGTAATCCGGGTCCAAGTAATCCTGAGGTCAATAGTATTTGAAATGAAAGCGATATAAAGTATAAATAAAATCTTATAAAAACATAACTTCTGTTCAAATAAAAAAAATTTTCATTTAAGTGAATGTAAAACAAAATATTATTTTTAATAGCAATCAAACACTTATGAAAAACCAATGAATTTTTTTTTGAATAGAAATTCATTTTCAATATATTTGTGACAAATAATTTGTCATTATATTTGTTAGCCTTTATTTTCTTTAATGAGTTTAGGAGAAAATGTTTTATAAATGTTTTATTTCATTTTGAAAACATAGAAACCAATTGACAGCCATAGGTATCCTATGGCCAATCACATCAATCAATAGCAATATGTTATGAAATCAAATTTTATTCCACATTTTCATAGGTTTTTTAGTTAAGAAAAAATGTTTTATAAAAAAACTATACGAATGTAAAACAGTTTGAAATATAATAAATAAATAATAAATAAATATTGAATTCAAATGAAAAATGTTTTCGAAGAGAAAATCATAAGAAATATGAAACAAAAATTTCAATAATAAATAAAATACTTTTAAAAAACATGAATTCGTATTCAAATTCTTGCATTTGTTCGTCCAATTGATCCCTTTTGTTAGGCCCTGATCACTCTTCCCATGCGTCTCATTCTTAACCCAGTCTTCAATTCATTTCTTGTCGTGAGAATGAAATAACAAATGAATTTCAAATGCTCTTTCGTTTCGATAGTGGCTGTCATGTCATTGATTAAATCGCAAGCCTTTAATAGCAATATATTCGCCAATACTCTCAGCTCTGGATCAAACATGTCCTCAATATTGTTGTCTTTGGCGATAATATAATCAAAGATACTGTCGGAATGTTTGCCATTGTCTTCAGTGTTGGAAATGATGGCATTTTGTCGCACTTTATCGACGCCTGCATTCGTTGTCTTCATATTGTCTGACCATTTGGTAGTGATTTTATCATTACTTTCATTAGGCGTTAATTCATTGAAAACTTTAAGTAAATTAATGTTAATATCATTTGTCAAACAATTGGACAATAATTGCAATAATATTACAAAAATTATAAAATTTTTATTCATTTTTCAATATCTGTTAAACTCTTATAGAAATAAAATGAGAAAACAATTCATAAATAAAAACACTTTTAAAACAAATTCTTTAGTTTTCATCAAATGCTTTATTTTCCTAAAAAAAAGTCCCGGATTATTGTAATCCGGGTCCAAGTAATCCTGAGGTCAATGATATTTGAATTTAATTCAATATAAAGTATAAATAAAATCTTATTTCAAACAAAACATTAATTCTGTTCAACAAAAAAAATATTTTATTAATTATTAAACATTTTTAACTACGCTTTTCGTACGAAACGTAGTCTACGGATTAGTTACCATTTGTTTTGTAAATATTTTTTATAAATTACATTCAATTAACAATTGTTTGCATTCGTAACAATCGATTGCAAAAACCATTGCATTGTTCAGTCGTTAACACATTTTTGAACAAAAAAAAAACAATTCTTTTTGAAAAACAATTTTTTTTATTCAAAAGTCATTTATTTCTTAAGACAAAGACAATGAATATCGCAATCAGTTATCCATCGATTATTCTTCTGATTCTTACCATTGATTCTGTCATTTGTAGCGACAAATTCTGTGACCAAAAGGCGTTTAAAGCAGTCTTCAATTTAAGGGATAAAATATATTTCGTTAACGAGAATAACAAGTATTGGATGTACTCAAAGACGTTGGGAATGTCCGGAAATCCACCCTTCAATCTGGAGAACAGATTTAAGGGTATTTTTTTAGTGAAATTGTTTTCGAAAAATTTGTTTTTTTGTAACAAAAAAATACTTTTCATTTGAAACAAACAAAAAATAGATATTCAAATGTTTGACATTCAGTCGGCGCTTACCGTTGACTCAATACCCGGTGCTTGTGATGAGAGCCGCGAATATGAGAAGTGTCTCTTCAATAGGTTTATGTTGGATCAGACGTTCATTTTCTACAAGAAGTACAACAAAGACAATGCAAAACAAATCTATTCAATGGTTTCATACAATAAAGAATCGGATTCTTATCATTTGGATAAAAGCGTCGGCGGTTTCGGGTATGGCCTCCGAGCCAACCACACCCTTCGGCGCAGTTCGTTCAACAGATATGTTGTGCCAAAAGAGAACAGGTATTAAACGTCCGGTGCTTCAAATGAAGCGATTGATTACAATTTGTTTTTTTTGTTCTCATCTGAAGACTGATTACAATCGTTGCCACACTTTATAAACGAGAAGACAATGAAATCGTTTTGTTTGGCCTCAAAGAGAACCACAATCTCTTGCTGTGGAAGAAGTCGCTCAACAAGGAATGGGATGAAGCGCCTGACGTGCAGGAGCTCGATTGGATGCTAACGAGTGCCTTCAAGAGAGACGATCAGTACTATGCCATCGACTATGACTTGGATGTGTTTGAACTGAGCGCTGATATGAAGACCAAAGTCAAAGTGAAGGTATGTCTTGTTTTCGTGTGTTGTTGTCTTTCAGTAAATGTTTTGACAATTGTATTCTTAGGGACAAAAACTGCAACAATTCTTCGGCCAATGTCTTAATGGTTGACACAATTCTTGTATATATTTAGGAATTTTATTCGAAATTTAAATTCTTTGTAAAATTTTGAGAAAATTCTTATATTTTTCATTAAATGAGTAAATATTTTATTAATAAAAATTATAAGAAAATTATTTTAAGTTATTTTTGATGTAAAATAAAAACAATTTTTTTCTGTAATACTTTTTTCACACATTATTGTCGAAAAAGTTTTTTCAAACTTTGAGATAAAAAGTCACAAAAAATATATCTTTTAAAACAAAATCTGAAGAATGGATTCAAATGCCACAAAAGAAGACAAACCAAACACCAAAGATGTCTGTGTCATATGTATGGCGGGAATGACCAACAAATGCCAGACCAATGGCTGTACACATGAGTTCTGCTACGAATGTGTGCTTCCATGGCTTCACAGGACTAGTATGTGTCCGGTGTGTCGACAGCAGATCGTTTGGATTCGCCACGACTTCCGCTCCGACAATCAGTTCAGTCTTAGTTCGACAAAATTGCTGCAAATGAAGAGCAGAGTCAGTGCTAGGCTTGTGAGCGATGGCCAGAGGATCGACAGCTTGAATCAGAGTCTGATTCGATGGGAGATCACTCGACAACAGCGACAGGAAATGCTCGACAAACTCGTGGCCATTGATATCACTGACGAGAAGGACATGATTGGGATCAACGAAACCATTGACGACATTATGGCTGACTTTGGATACCATTCCTTTGACGGCAACGGTTCACATGAGTCGGATTGGGATTCTCTGGACGGAAACACTTCGGACGACAGCTCTTCGGAGGAGTATTTATCGTCAGACGACTTCGATATGAATTCCTATTCATATGATGTTTGGCTGACGAGAGGATCCAGCGATACATCAGATGATGGCTCGACTGATGACAGCGCCGGAACTATACGCTCGCCCATTGATGAGGACAGGTATAAGAAAGGCTTTAATGATACAGAAGACGTCAAACCAGAGATCATATCAGATAACTGTGTCATATGTTTGGATGGTTTGGCGGACAGATGTGAGACCAATGGCTGCGGACATGAGTTCTGCCTGAAGTGTTTGCTCGAATGGATCCAAGAATGCAATGCTTCCGAACCCGAGTTCAGCGACAGAAATGAGTGTCCAGTTTGTCGACAGCCGTTCACATCGATTCGACATAACATTCGCACCGACAGTCAATTCAGTCTTATTTCGACGAAATTATTGCAAATGAAGAGAAGAGTCAATAATAGGCTTACGAGTGATGGCGAGAGGATCGACCGTTTGGAACGAAGGACAGTCCAATTGGAGCTGAATCGCCAACAGAGTCTCTCTCTCATCGACAGGCTGTCGAAGATCGCCACCACTGACGAGGAAGTGATGAATCACTTGATAGCAGATATGATGTCTGAATACGAAGTCAATTACTATCGCGACATCGATTACGACGACGACTATTGGGATGAGTTGGACGGGTATGAGTCGGACAGGGATGTGTTGGACGGGTATGAGTCGGACGGGTATATATCGGATGTATACTCAACGACAACAAGGTCTCACTATTCTGATAACGAGTCGTTATCTTCACGCCATTCCATGCTGTTATCGATTGGATTACAGGGAGAGGAATGAGGAAAGGGATGGTGTGAGAGGAGTGGGATTAGGCTATCATTGGCTGTCAAAGCAATTGCTTTTGAATTGTTTTTCGTATTTAAAAAACAATTTTAGAAATAAAAAGTGTTTTTCAAAAATAAAATTTATATTCATTTCAGACAAAAAACTAACTAAAAATCAATGAATTCTTTGCCAAAAAAATAACAAATTCTTTACTAAATTTAAATAAAGGGAATTTCGAACTGTCCTGAGATTTGAGTGTCAGACCTCTCAGCCCATCTCTACCACCACAACCACAGCCTAAGAAAGACACAAAGAGTTAGAGACAAATGATTTCAAAACAATTTTATTCAAATAAAGACAATTCAAGTCTAGAGTTAAGTTTAGTTCATGTCTTCGTTTGGCGTTATATCTGATGCTGTTTCGGGTCTTCATTGCCATCAGTTCAATGAGTTGCCATCACTGAGGTGTGAGGACCTTAGCCCGTGTGAGGACCTTAGCCCGTGTGAGGACCTTAGCCCGTGTGAGGACCTTAGCCCGTGTGAGGACCTTAGCCCGTGTG
>JAQIXR010000633.1:0-22413 GCA_034700825.1 Quadroppia sp. Gr-Ori-00064 | reverse complement strand
CACAAAATGGACTGCTTTTCCATGTCTTTGACGACACTTTTTGGTCGCAAAACTCTTGTGGCAAATATTGCAATAAAGTTGTCTCTCATTTGTCTTATTGTCTTTGTTTGGATTCATTGGTAAAGACTTTTTCACTCTTTCTTCACTTTGATTCATATCTGAAGACTTGTCGACAGTCTCTTCGGATCAGTTTCGGTGACAACAATTGGTTGACTTTTGAGTCAACAAATCAATGCTTTTTTTACTTTAAAATTATATTTAAAACACAATTAAATTAATATAAAATCAAATCAAAAGTGAATTCAGTATTGATTTCAAGCAATACTTGTTTTCATTCAAACAATGCTTTCATAAAATGTAACCAAAATTATCAAAAGCTTTGAATGAGTTTGAAATGCATTCAAATATAATGTACAAAAGCTGAGTCCCGTCTGAAGCCCCTTTAGAGGCCCAGACCCGAGACCAAGGCCGAGGTCAGAGTTTTCGGGCTTAAGTGCAACTCTTATTCATATTTATTGAAAATTTAATACAAATTCAAAGACTTGTAAAAAATAAAATTGAATTTAAGCCAAAAATTCATTGTCTTTGAAAAGAAAAAACAAAACAAAATGCAATCAATTATTGAAATTAAAAATAAATTTATTTTAAAATAATTATAAAAATGACATAAAATGAGATAAAATATTTTTATTGAATTATTTCTAAATATTTTTAAAAATAGATCTAATTTTATAATAAATTGTTTAAATGTTTTGAATATTATTTCGTTTATAATATTTTTTTCTTAAATTTAAACTTAATATTAAAGACAATTTCATAGCCATTCGACGCCCTATGACAGCAACCATCAGGTGCTGCGAAAGGCTTAAGAGTTTGTGTTTGTAATGACCGTAAGTATAGTATTCAATACCGACGCTATTCATAGCGGCCGACACATAGTCTTCGGCACTAACAGATAGCAGAGGAATGTCGACATTTTCAATCAGTTTAGTCCGCACCTGATGTGGAAGTACTGTCTGAATGTAAACCCCTTTGGATTCGTATTCAACAGATAGTGATTGCGATAACAAAGTTAGGTATGATTTGGCTGTAAAATAAATTTTTATGAAATTTTAAACAAAATAAAACACCCTTAAAATAGGGGTTGTGTGTCTTACAGGCACAGTATGTGGCACAGAGAGGTAATGGAAACTCTGCTAATTGTGATGTGATATTAATAATAATTCCAGACTTTTTTTGAACCATTTTTGGCAAAATGTTTTCAATCATTTTTGTCGAACAAAACATATTTAAATTGAAATATTGGTCAACAAAATTCAGGGGTATTTTCAGATAATACTCTGGTATATGATATACTGTTCCGACATTATTGACCAAAACATAAATGTCTTCGAGTTTATTGAGTTCTTCAGAGATTTTGTAATAATCGTCTCTTTGGTTGAAATCTGCGACAATTATTTGCACCTTAGAATAGGGGCACAAAATTTAATATAAACTTTTTTTGACAAAAAAATAAATACAAACTTTTTGACACATTTCGTAGTTTTCAATCAAATAGTTTCGAGTTTTTTGAAGTTTTTCTTCATTTCTACTAATAATAACCAAATTATACCCCTTTTTAGCCATTTGTTTGGCGTATTCCAAACCAATTCCATCCGTAGCCCCTGTAATGACAGCCCAAATATTTTCTCCAGTTTTCCACTGGATTCCGAATCCCAATCTGTGAGCCAAAAATGTGGTCCAAATACCCCTTAATACACATAACAAACATTTAAGTGATATTAAACTCAATAAAACAATTGAAATTATTTCAAAAGTTGAGAATTCAGTGAAAAATGCTTTCATTTTAACTGATTTGAATAACATTTTCGATATTAAGTTGTATTACATTTTCTTCGGACATATTTCAAGGTTTTTATATCAATAAAAATGTCTTTTCTTCGATAATTCATTTGTTGTTCCCATTTGGGAAACCAATGGGAAAATCCTTGAAATACTATTTTCTGTCCTTTTTCTCAGTCTTTCTAATAATAGTTTTTATTTTTATTCAAACATAAATTCATTATTTTTTATATGATATCAATTTGTTATAAAATACAACTGAAATCAATGTTTGACGTAATGTTGTAATGACTTTACTCGACAATTACAGAATGATATAACCTTGGTCAACAACATACAACAAGATAGTCTCATCGATTATCTTCTCAGTCATGCAATCAGTTATCAAAACATTAAAACTTTTAATTTAAAAAAATGATTAATTAATTCACAATTTATTGGTTTATTTTAGAGATACCCCTGAAATAGGGTTATAATCGATTGAAAAATGAAAAAAATGAAAACATATTTTAAATTCAATTATTATGAAAATACTTTACAATTAAGTGAAACAAAACCATTGGATACAAACTGAAGGATAATTTAGTGGAAGAGTTGGTTTTGACGACAATCTTGTCCTTTGACCCGTTTAACTGACCCGTCGTATTGCAAGCGGCAGTTGTATTGGTCATATTGGGTGCCGGTGTCACTGGTATGACGGCCGGCGTCACTGGTCTGACGGCCGGCGTCTGAACCATATTATTAATGATAAAGTTTGGACTTTTATTAACAGAACTCTTATTTGTCTTCAAGTCTTGAATCCCTTCAACAACTGTTCCATTGCTTTGTGTGTCGTTGTCTGATATGTCGGTGCCGTTCAACTCGACCACAACAATATCCAACTCATATATGTGAGGCAACGGGTCCTCCACCAGCCCTTCCACACTATCGGCCTCTATTAGAACTTGCTTTATATTGGAATCGTAGGGAAAGGCATTGCCATCGCTATCCCTGTCCTCTTCTGGGTATTCATATTCCTCTGCAAATCAAAAAAGCAATTATTTTATGATTTTTAAAAATATAATGAAATTAAAGATGAATTTATTTGAACTTAAACTTCAAAAACTTTTTGCTTCTTTAATACCTTTTGCTCTCGTTTTGTGTGACAAAAAAGTGACACAAAATAAGACTATTAAATGAAATGTATTTTTCATTGTTTATCACTTTATAACATAAGTAGTGAAAAAAAGTATAAATAATATTATTAATAAATGTTTTTTTATTTCATTTATTAATTCGATATAAGGTTTGAATAAAATATGTTTTGTTTGTGTTTTAATTCACATGTTTTTAAAATACAATTTAAAAATAATATGAAATGTGTTTTTCTATTGAAAACATTGTTTAATAATATATAAGCAATTTCTACAGTAATCTATCATAAGGCCAGGGATGTGCTTATGTAAGGCCAGGGATATACAGTACAAGTGATGTTCTGATAATTTCTAGTTTTTTGTAGAAATGATTCAATTATATAAAACATATGTTTTGACAGTCAATGAAATTAAAACAAATTCAATAGTTTTATTGAATTGAAATCAAAACAAAATGAAAATATTTTTTTGATATTATATTAACATTTAATTCAAATATAATTACATTTTCTGTATTTAAAAAACTTTTCATTGAATTTAGAAATTTTTGGTATTTTTATAGAGATCTGAATATTAATAATAACTGAGAATAAAAGTCATAAATGAAAACATGTTTTGCCCTAAAAATTTTAATCACTTGAATAGGATTTTAGAGTAAATATTGAACACAAAATTCAATCACAAATTAATTTTAAAATTTTTTCTGAACTAAAAATCTAAAAAAATGTTGAAAAATGTATTTTTATATATATTTTTATTAATATATTTGTCAAAAACCATAGCTTTAGAAGACATTGGAAGCGATTGGACTAAAGAGGTATTGATTTAGTGATTATTGAAGTCTAATATAAATGATTGACATTTATAGAGACATAAAGACAAAGACGAAGAGGAAAGACAAGTGATTGAGAACTTCAAGTCATTGAACGCCGACTTAAAAGTGGTTGAAGTGAAGAGAAAACTCATGGAAGCGTTGGGAGGAGTGAACGAAGCCTACGATAAGACCAAAATCAATTCAATCCAAATAAAGACCCAATTATTGACTCTATTGAGACAACTGCAGAACATTCCGGTGAACCCCTCGGAGGCCAAAGGGGTGTTCAAAAGTGTTGCCGAAAATTTGCAAAAAATTATTAAAAATATGGAAAATCATTCAAAACTGAACTCAAGGATCAATTTCCATAATCTTAAAGAATTACTTCATTTTCCCATAAAAGCCCTTCGAATGGTATTTACATTGATATCGATTTGGTGAGGAGTGAGAAGTGACGGGTCCTTTAGATCTCACCCCTTAGAGCTCAATAAAAGTTGATTCAAAACAAACAAAAATTTGTAATTATTTTGATTTTCAAGCAATGAATGACTAAATAACAAATAATTTAATGTTTCGTTTGAGAGCTTATCATATATTATATGGTTTTGAAGTTCACTTCAATTCTCAATAAATGCTATAAAATGTGATCAATTCGTGTGAGGATTGCCATCGATGAAGGACTGGTAGATTGAATGGTATTAAACGTTAAATACTGTAAAACATATTCTTAAAAAGAGTTCATTCACTCCTAAATCAAATGGCTTTCAATGGATTTTTACCAAACAATAAAAAAAAGTTTTAAATGTTTTTTCGATTACTTTTTATACAAATCAAATGATATGAAAAAAAACAAATTATTTACAATAAAATCAATTCTTATTTATTATTAAAAATTTTCAAAAATGTTGTTCAAAATAAGCGAACCCTATATTCAAATGATTGGAGACAGAAATGAGTGAAAAAAGTTATAATTTTTGTTTAATCTTATTATTTGTCGACAAATAAGTCATTAATTGCTCTCATTTTGCGCCTAATGTTTGGAAGTCATAAAGAAATGTGTTTTTAACAGATTTATTAATTGTGGTACAAATGAGATATTATTTATATGTCTCATGAAAAACAGTTTCATTTCAAGCAAACTGATCATGGTGAAAGGGCTGGCAGTTCTCGCGGCCCTTCTCGCGGCCTCTGTGTCCGCCATAGACGAACAGAGCTTTTTGACACATTTGGCCGAAAAGGTATTGATTTCGTAATGGTATTCATGTATTGAAATGAACTCATCGTTCGTTGTAGCACAACATTGTGACCCTGGATGAGAGGCAGATCAAGAATGAGGTAGATACTTTTAAGAACCTTCAACGAAGTCAACAGTTATTGGAGATTAAGCGCAAAATATTGCAAACGTTGGGCGGTGTGAACGATGTCTACCAGGAGTTGGGCCTCAGTTCAGTTGAGGCGAAGACCGAGTTATTGGGTATATTAAGGCGCGTCCAAAACGCACCGGAAGATCCGGTTGAGGCGAAGGCAGTCTTTAGTGAAATTCATAACAATTTGAATCAATTGATTGGTTTTATTCCCGACGACGTTATGTTACAAAGATATGGGTCTAAACCCCATCATAAACCCTCGCATAAACCACAGCCCGAATGGGAAGTAGAGCCGGAATGGGAGCCACCCGTTTGGAAACCACCTCCAGTTCCTGAATGGAACCCAACGCCAGAATGGAAACCAAAACCTCCAAAACCCGAGTGGAAGCCCCCGTCTTCCGAACCCGAGTGGAAGCCTCCTAAACCTGAGTGGAAACCCCCTCCCGAACCCGAATGGAAACCCCCTCCTAAACCTGAGTGGAAACCCCCTCCGGAACCCGAGTGGAAACCCCCTCCGGAACCAGAATGGAAACCCCCTTCTAAACCTGAGTGGAAACCCCCTCCGGAACCCGAATGGAAACCCCCAAAACCCGAGTGGAGTCCTCCGGCGCCCGAACCTGAATGGCATCCTTCACCGCCTAAACCCGAGTGGAAACCCCCTAAACCTGAGTCATCGAAATGGCCACTAATCAATGTAATAGCAGATCCCGAACCCATTTGGAGTCTGCTTAAGATAGTGTTACACCCAGTGCTCGACGCCGTCCGACTCGTCAAAGCACTCGTCAGTTGTCTTCTTTAATACCATTTATTTAAATGTTTTCAATTTTTATATAAATTTCAGAATCTTTTGAATAAAAATAAACTTTTAGTTAAAAATAATATAAACTAAAATGTAATAAATATTCAAAATATAAGTGTTTTTACATTTGGTTTAAACTGACTCTGAATTACATTTCGTTTCATTTAAACTATGATTTGTTTTCATATTTAATGTTAAGTCAAAAACATAACAAAAATGTTTTAAAAGTGTTTACATTTAAGAAGACTACTGTTTGCCCGGCCAGTAATGGGACCAAACGGTGCCGTAACAAATGGTTTCACAAACCCCTTTCACAGCAATCAAAGCGCTGTATCTTTTGCTCATCAGTTCTGTGACACCGGTATCACACTTACACCGGCCTCGGGTTATGTGTAGTTCGCTCTGGACTATGAGCTGATCGCCCATACATTTGCTCTCTGTTATGATTCCCATAGAGTTGTATAACTCTTGGCCTGAGTTCAAATCAAGTGTTTGTTATGTATTAAACACAACACAAATGCAAACCTTTTGAGTCTTTAACAAATTGTGTGGAATTCGCGTCAATACAAGTCCTCACATTATCTCGGTATCCGTTGGCCGAAGTGCTGATGGGATGAGCCCAAGCGCTGTCACATTTCCATTCACATCTCTGGTCAATGACATCCCATTGGATTCTTGAGAAATAACCCTCACATCTGTCGAACTGGCCATACATTGCCAGTACTTTTTCTCCATTACCTTCTGATTAAATGCAAAGAAAATGAATATTAATTTGAAAACAATTAATGGTTTTTATTATTACTTATTTTGTGATAATTGACGTCATTTTCACTATAAGTAGAGTTCAAATCATTATCGAAAGCAAGAATTGAATTGAAAATAATTATTATAATTAAAAAAACTAATTCTCTGGCCATAAGTGAAGGCAATGGCTATAAATGGTAACAATTAAAGCAAAACACAAATTAGGGTTAATTTAGAGACAAAACATTTTTTGGAAATAATTGAACATTAGATATGAATTGGTTTAGAATTGACAACACATGTGAACCCAGAATACAGTCATTTGCACTCATTTGCTTCGATAGAAGTTTTTGATAGATATCCAAATACAGAATATTTGCTCTTATTATGCAATGTTGAACAATGTTGAACAATGTTAACCAATGTTAACCAATGTTAACCTTGAACATTTTATGTCATTTTTTTAATTAATATAACGAAACACATAATTAGGTTTGTATTTAAATATTTATTCAAAGAGAAAATTGTCTGTCATTTAAATATTGACCAAAAGATGACATTTTTTCATAAAGTTATGCAAACAATTGAATTGAAAGTCGTTTCAAATGAATGAATTCAATGAACTTTAAACTTAAGTTTTAATGAATTCTTTCAAAAATTATTCAATTAATGAATGAAATGAAAATAAAGACAGTTTTGAATTAAAACCTTTTGGTCGTGAATTGTATTGAAGGGAAAGGAATGAAATAAATGAGAGGGCAATACAAAAGATCATAAATGCATTGGATAACCACAGGGGTAGAGCACCGGTACCTTCACATTAATGCCAGTAATAATAGATGAGAACAACTTTTGATTTAATTGCGCCAAAAATTGAGATCAAAAGTAACCTAGATCATTTGCATACTTTTCATGCAAAACAAATGCTTGTCAATTAAGATCACCTTGCACACATATTGGTTCGGAATCAATTAAAGAGCAATTTTGACACTTAATTAATAGTTAATGAAATGCTTATAAAGTATTCATTGATCACGAAATTCACAAAACATTTTGCGTTATTTCGGCAAAACTTTTTAAAATATTCCATAGGATTGAACTCATGGACAGTAACCCAATGTATGAGAAATACTTTGAGGTCTTTGTCTTCAAATCAAAGTTAAATAACTTATGATTTCTTCACTTTTATTAACAATGTTTTGATTTAAATAAAAATAAATTAATTAAAGAAAATTTTATCTAAAATTTCTTTCTATTGAATATTTGTCGAAATAATTGACAAAAACTTTGATTCATTTTTATATATATTTTTTGAGATTTAATCTTAAAATGAAATAAAAATGTTTTATATAATAGAATGTTATCTAAGATCAAAGTTAGGGTGACTTAAAGAGGGGTTTATATATGTTATTATTGGTTGGTCTAATAGAAAGTCAAATAAATTTATGGATTAAAACATGACTTAAATTCAGTTTTAAAAATTCGAGGACAAAGAGCGTAGAGGTTAGGGTTTGGGCCGACATATATTGATTGTGTCGTTTGTCACCGACAGTGAGTTTAGGACCAAAACTATAGTCTATTCCAAAGTCAAGGATGTCTTTGAAGTCAATGAACCAAAAAATCTTATATAAAGTAATTTTTAGGGAAAACTCAAGAAATATGAATTTGAAAACAAAAAATGAAATGAATTATGAGTTGTGTTTGAATATAATATTTCATATGAAATAAATGCACGACTTTTTCATAAATATTTTTTTAATTTATGGTCTGTTTGTAAACAATGTTTTTTTAAAAAATATTTTCAATTAAAATATTTCTGTTTTTAAGCATTAAATCCATAACTTATTCATAAAAACATAAAAACTATTTGTAATGATGTTTGAAATGTTTGCATAACTTATTATCGACTTATATATCATTTTAGTGTAAATATCACTTCAGATATATTTGACGAGAAGTGCATTAATTGAATGGAAACACCTTTTGATATAAACACAAAAATCTATCCATAAATAACACTTTGCATAACATATCACTTGCTTTACAAACTATCTCTTTCTCTAACCCCTGACCCCCTTAACCCTATCGCACACCACATGATATTGACTAAAATTGAGAAATTAATTCTAAATGAGAGGAGAGTTTTGAAGACTTCGTGTTTTAAATACTTTCTCATGAATTGCCTTAAAATACGAGTTTAGACGACTTTTGAGATTGAATTCACATTCACTTTAAACAAGAGAATAAAACCGGTGATCGTTATGAGTGCACCGACACATACACGGCCCCAGTTTTTGGGGCTATTGCGCCCCTCAACATCATTGGCTGGCATTCAGGGGGCACTCAGTGTTTTTAGACCCTTATGATAAAAAAGCGAAAGTTTTATGTGATATATATTTAAAGAAACTTTTTCTAATCTATAGTTTTATTTCAAATCTTAACTCTTTTGCTTCGTTTGATCTTTTGGTTAAAGTTTCAAAAGTTTTTATATTATTTTAGATGTGATTTCATTTGAGACTCTGTTTTGAACTCATCATAAAATTCATAAATAAGTGAGTAATCAATTGATTGGAAATCATTGACTTTTGTTAAATATAACAATTATTATATAATTTATTATTTAATTCAATAATTATTTGTATTTAATGGCTTATAATGAATGTTATCAAAGAATGATCCGGTACTGAAGGAGACCAAGATCATATCTTATGAAGTAAAGCATATATTTAATATAATTTTTATAGAATTTAAATATTTAAAGAATTAGTTATTAATACTTGAAATCATTATCCCTTTCCTGTGGCCAAACCCTTAGGATATTTGTAATTCTAAGAACCCTTTTATTGAATGACATTTCATTTTAAGTGTATTTTTTTGCCAAAAATGAAATGATTTAATGATTTTGTCTGAAATTCTTTGATATTCACATCGAGTAATGAAATGATTTTTTATTTAAAATACCATTTGAGACAAAAATAACCGAATTTTTGTGCAATTTATCAAATGTCAAAAATTTCTCTCTTTCAAAATAATTGATCAAATCTTGAGTCAAAAAAAAATATTTTTAATTGCAGTCAAATAATAAAAAACTAGTTCTCTATGTCTTTAATCTCTTTGAAAAATCTCTGATTTTTTTGTATGAATTTGTAATACATTGAAAAACATTGAAATTCTCTAAAAAATGCAAACATTTCTATCATTTGAATTATTTTTTGTTTTTTAGATTTAAAACAAAATAATGAATAAAATACTGCTTTCGGTATTACTTATACAACTTGTCGTACATTCGACGTGTGCTGAGTCGAGCACCGGTAGTGTGAATGCGACTGAGATTGAGATGAAAGTAAAAGATGATAATGAAGTTGTGGGTCCGATATCGACGCCACGGGTCGAAGGAATCAGTGGTTTAGAAAACAAAGATCTATTGCATGAATTGGAACCGATTGACACGAATTCCACTTCCGGCGAGGAATCAGATTTGAGACCACAAACAGTGAGACAACAGAATCGAAACGATTCAATAGGGCCTCAGTTCTGGACCAAAGACTACAAATGTCCAGCAAATGGTCTTCAAAGACATCCAAAGCATTGCAACAAATATTATAGCTGTGAAAGAAGTCATAAAAAGAATGTCTTTGTCTTGAATTTCTTTGATTGTCCGAAACCTCTGCTCTTTCACCAGAGAAAACAACTGTGCGATTGGCCTAAGAATATAGACGACTGCGACCTAACTCTACCTCAAATGCCAAGCCATTCGGTGACACAAAAGCCAACAAATTCACAATCACCTCAACGTCCGGCAAACAGACCCTCCATTTCCAGACCTCCCGGTTCTATCATTGATATTGTCATTCCTCCCCGTCCTAGAAATCCCATAAACATAGGCTATCCTCAAAACATAAGAACAGTTTGGATGAACCCTTCGGTCATAGGCAGACCAACCAGTCCTAAGACAGGTATAAAAGGGGGTCAACCAAACCGTCCGACACAGGTATATCGACCACCTGTAAAGGGAAGACCTACCCGTCCACCAACTCCACCTCCTACTAGACCTCCGATTAAAGGAAAACCTACGCGCCCTCAAACTATTCCAACGACGACTACAACCTCCACGACCACAACCACAACCCCTCCCACGACCACAACGACAACTACTACAACACCCACTCCTGAGCCAAGTCGTCCCGAACCAACCCGTCCGAGTAGACCACATCCTCATCCACACCCAGAGAGGCCTGAAATAGAAGATCATCCGATAGCAGAACCTCCTCCCAGACCACCACAAGCACCCCAACCGCCACAATGTCAATACGAGGGTCAGTATATTCCCGATTCCTACGACTGCTCCAAATTCTATCGCTGTTCAATGGGTGTCATCCATGCCTTCATCTGTCCCTACGGTCTGCTATACGACCCGATGCTCAACAGTTGCAATTGGGCTGATCTGGTGTCCTATCCGTGCGGTCGACCCCTATTAAGACGTTCGTCAAACACACCAAATGTCAGATCACTGACCGATGAGAGACTCATTGAATCGAATCCATTCAGAAAACAAAGAAATCAATCCTATTATTGGATAACTGATGGACAGACAATATATGGAATTCCCTTCAAATCGCTGTCATTCCAGACCTTATATTACGATGAGTTCGGAAATCAAATAATGATTTCACCGCAAAATGACATCAAATCACATAATAAACAATATTTAACACAAAGTTCTGAACATAAAAAATAGCTTTGAATCCGTTTTTGAGCGATAATGAAGAAAACAATTATTTTGTATTCACTTTAAGTTAAGGTTTTTTTGTATTAGTTTTTGTATTAGTTTTCAAATCTTTCTTTAAAATAATTATTTGTAAAATTCATTAATAAATTATTTTCTTTTTAATTCTAATTATAAATAATTTGTTTATTTCATAAACTCATTGATAAGACTAATAAACAACAAATATATCTATAGTTTAATTCAAATAAAAATTTTTGAATAATTATTAAAATATACAAACATTTGAATACAAATAGTTTTTCATTTGTTTTGCAAAAGTTTTATTACTTTGAATGCTTTGAAGGTTAGGCTCTTCTATAGGAATAGGTCAGACATTTGAAATGAATGACATGAGAGTCGAGTAAATCATTGATCAAATGTTTTTTTCAATAAATAACTGCTTTTTAAGTAAAAAATTACAATAAAATTAACATTAAATGAAATAATTGAATACTTTATAAACGGAGACACTTTTACTGGTAATAAAAGTGTTAGAATTCAAGTACAGTTGAAATGAGATAATAATATATATTTAATGTCAATTAGAGGCCAATCACATAATGAGATGAATTAATTTGATTAAAATGTTTTCAAATAAACTATAGTTTTATGAGATTTTAGGAAAGAGTTTAAATTTTATTACAATTTCCTATAAAATGAAGACATGAATCAAAATAATGTCAAAACATTTGTTCTATGATTTCGAAGGACTTTTAGACCAAAATATTGACTAAAAAAGTAAATGAATTTCAAAATACATTAATTTATTAATATTTTACAAAACTTTTGACTTTTCTCAAGGATTGGATGTTTTTGAACAAAAATTTCAATTTTTTAAATAAAATATATTTTTTTACTGAAAATAATAATTATTTTTTTGTTACAAAATATACTTTATTTACACTGAAGTTAAATAAATAATAAACAGAAAACCCCTAAAAGTCATTAAAATAATGATTTTCTTTATAATTCTTTACATTATTTTTTTCGTTTAAATATTTTGTTGATTTAATGGCTTTAATGAAGCGATTTATGAATAAAAAAGGAAAGGCATGTAATGTTAGAATAGTTTGTACAGTATATATCCCTTCAATGGCCAACACATTGAGAAATAGCCTTCACTGGAGAGTAGCCGAGAGTTGAATCTAAATGTATGAATAGTTATGATATTAAACATAAATATGTGCTCTCTTACTACCTGTGCTCATCACACCGGTTAGTGATCATTGGCGCGAATCACAACACAATTGACTGTATTTTATAGCCTTTCATATAATATAGTGAAAGTGAAGGCGAGTTAGAGAAGAGTTGAGACGAGTTTTGAATCTTCTTCTCATTTAAACTAACTTTTTTGTCATTAAATAAAAGTTTTTTTCATTCAATAAAAACTCAATATTTGTTCCTATAATTGAATCCTTATTTTCGATGTTATTATAACTAATAATTTTCTAATGAATTATTATTTTTGTGAATTATTTTAGTATTAATATTACTAAAAATTTAGGACAATTTTTATGTTAAATACAATTCATTGAGCGTTCAATCGATTAGAGGTAAGATATGAGAAAATTTCTTACAGTTTTTATAATAAAATTAATATTTATTTAATTTTTTGTTAGATTTTTATTATATGAAAGTCTAATAATTTGTTAAACATTTCATTTAACCGATTCTCTATTGAAAGTGAATTTTTGCTAACATATTATTGTCAGACAATAGACTGGAATCTATTGAGTAATATATTTTAATAATGTATTTACAGAACAATGTCTTCAAGAATTGATTTCATATTAAACGAAAACATTTTTTTTTCAATAGTTTTGATCATAAATGACATGAATTTTGCAAAATATATTCAATATATTCAATGATAATATTGATAAATGATATTTATTTTGACGTCAAAAGAGTTATCAAATATTTTACACTTTTTTCATATTTGTTGAAAAAATTGTGTAAATGAAGAGTGAATTTGAGAGCACTTTTTGTACAAAATTGTCAGAATTTTCGGTTTGGTTTCAAATATTAAATAAATATTTGAATTCAAACAAAAATCAGAACAATCTATAAAAACATTTTTTTTGTTATTATATTTTTGTTTTTTATTTATTTTTTATTTTTATAAATTTTTTTGTTTAAGTATTTTTAAATAATTTATTAAATATTCAAACGAAAGGTAAGAATAAATTTTTAACAATAAATACTTTTTGAAATATAAAGGAAATGTAAATCATTTATATAAAAAAAAAGTTTTAAAACATATAAAATTAAAAGTTTTTGAAGTTTTGATTTTTGTTTATTGTTTTATAGATTTAATAGAATTTAATATTAAATCAATTTTTGATTATTTATTGAAAAGTGTTTAAATTAAATAAAAAATATGAATAACATTACAATTGATGAAAGTTTTAAAAATTAATTTATAGTTCAATTAAAAACAAATTAAACGTTTTTTTACTTAACATAAAATTTGTCAAAAACTGAGAATCAAATAATGATTTGTTTTCTCATTAATTTTGTATTCAATGCCCGATAGAGTTGTTAAGTATTTTTGACTTTCTATTCAACTCAAACACAAAGCCTTGTCATAAAAATAGTGATTAATTAACATTTGAATCGATAGTTAAAATCATTATTGAATGCTATTTTACAGCAAAATAAGGACTCAATAAAAAAATTAACTGTTTTTTGATAAATGAATTTTAAGAAAAAAGTGTTTTAATAATTCATAAATCAATTAACCCTAAGGCTAGAGATGAGGTTCGGTATAGTATTACTGAAAAATATATGCCAGTGGTCTTACAGTACAGTACATACCTGTGCCCTATTGAGGGACGACAAAGCCTTGTCGTCAATAAACATTAGAAACATCCGAAACATTTTTTATTCCGCGGATGAGCTCATTGTAAATGAATATTAAATATTATTATTATTATTGTTTTAAACAATAATTTTTAATTCAGTGGAAAAATAGTAATAATTTTAATCATATTTAATGAAAATCAAATGAATTAATGAGAAAAGCATTGAAAATGTTTCACAATTTAATCATTAAAGTCATTGAGAGTTCAAATCAAGAATTTTAAGTGTCATAAATAGTATAATTTTTTCCTTTAATTTTTTCTTTTAATATTTATGTTATTATTATTTATTTAAAAGAAATTATATTTTATTTGTACTCAAAATAGAGGGAAAAAAACACAAAATTTTTATAAAAGATTTTAATAAATTCATTGAAATTATTATAATATAATTTTGACACAAAAATGAACACTAATTATGATTTGATTGCAATTTGTTTTTATTTTATGTAAATATTCTTATAAAATGTCATTTTTGTCGTTTGTGTCACCAATTGCTAAGAACTTGACATTCATATCATATCATAATTAATATTCAAATTCACTTTCTTTTCATTTATTTTATATTATTTTATGACTTTATTTCAATTTAATCAAAGTTTTCGATAAATTCTTTTAAGCTTTCATTTTGTATATAATTTTAAAAGGATTTTAAATAAGATATAGAAATATAATATGTTTTTGATAGTTATCTGAGTTTTATTTTGATAATAAAATATTTTTATTTTTCAATTAATGAAATAAAATATCTTTTGAAGACTTTCTCAATATTTTGAGCAATTATTCAACACTTAATTATCAGTCATTAATCAAATAAATTATTTTAAACTTTAATGATATGAAAACTTTGTATACTTTTTTGAACAATAAATTCGAATAAATTTTAAATCGTTTTTAAACAATAATTTTCAATAAACTCAATGCTATTCAATGCTATTCTAAACATCTTTTTCGCATTTTATTTGGATTTTAATTTCAATGTCGATTAAGAAAATGTTTTTCATTCATGTATTGATTATTGATTTTAATGAAAAAGAAAACTTTTTTAATATTTTAATGAATTTCACAATAGGTTTGCATTCGCTATAAAATAGTATTAATTTGTTTTAAAGATTTGAAATCTCTTTAAATTGTTGTTTTCTGCCATGAAATTGAATTAAATCAATGAAGGAATTCATTATTCAATCAATTAATCAAAAAAATATATTTCATTTCGACATTAAATTCATTGAATGTTTGTATTGAATGTCAATTAAATTCTTACAGCTTTGGAAAACACGTTTAAAAGTGATAGAAATGATTATTCTTTCATCAAATGATTCATTCCTAAGACATAAGACATTATGGCTTTGAATGGATATTAATATTATTTTCGACAACAAATTCATATTATTTTTAGACAAACGAAACGATGATTTAATTGCAATTTCTTTGCAATCTTTGATTAAAGTTTCATTTGGTTTATTAATCACAAAATCCTTCAAATGAATGAAAGTAATCAAAAACTTATATTGAATTGTGTTTTAGAAAATAGTTATAAACAAGTGATTTGTCATTATTTGTAATGATTTTGTAATACAAGAATTATTTGCAATGAAATGCAAAATATATCTGATTTTAACGAATGTATTGTTAAATGATTTGATGTTCTGATACTTTATAAAACAATTAGAGGTCAAAGTTCAGCAATTAATTAAATTACAACAAATTATAATTTATTTAAAAACGTTTTATATCAGAGAATCATATGTTTAGGTCTTAGTGAGGAATAGCATCAAGGATTTGATTGAAGACAAGGTTAAACTGGAAATTTTCGGCTCATTTCTATCATTTGTTCTTTCAATAAACGATTCTTTCAATTATAAAACAAATGAATTGAAAAACAATTAATTTTTAATTTTTTTTGCTTTAATTCAATATTTTGTTTTTTATTGAATTCTTAAGAATTATATTTGTGTAAAGAATTTATTTATTGGAATATATTATTAATATATATTCATTCGTATATAATATATACTGTTATTATGTATAGAATTCTTTAAAATTAATATTAGTTTCTATTTTTCAAATATATTTTGCAATATTTCAAAGAATATTATAATTATATTTAATTAAGTATTCAATGAATTATTTATTGATTTTAAATAATAACGAAATACTTTTCAATCAGTTATTCAAAATTTTGTCCATTTTTACAAATATTTACATAAATATTGGGAAAATCCGATCAATAAAAATAATATTCATTTCATGACATTTGCATTCATTTCAATAATTTTTCAATTTTATGGACATTGAAATAGTAGTCAATTCTACAGTAAATATAGTTTTTCAATGAATTTTAATTTTAAAATTATAATCAAAAGTGACCTTAAATTCAAATAAATGTCAAAAAACAATAAATTTGGAATCTATTGATAAAAAGGTTTTATCTTTTGTTAGAAATGAATCATTTGAATGAATCTTGCTCATTCAAGACAATGAATCTTGCTCATTCAAAACAATGAAAACCATAGAGTTTAGAAATTATTGATATATTTTATGTCAATAATTCAATTCAATTGTTTGTAATGTTTTGAAGAATTGTTTTGTGTTTTCAATGTTAACCAAACCCTGAAATCAATTTATTGGCTCTTAGTTCACATTTTGCATACATTTGTTAAGAGAAATGAATTTATTAAAAACGAATTAATTTAATAATACAATAAAAATGAACTTTTTTTTGTTATAATTAGTAATGGATTTAATAATTAAATTTTAATTTCATTAAACATAAGAAATGTTAAAATGAATTAAACTTTACTTTAGTATAAAATTGAATGAATTGAACATTCAATGAATTGCAAAATAATGTGAATTCCTTTTGATTTCACAAATGATATGGAAATTCATTTTTAATAAAATTTAATTATTTTTTTTTCTCTAAATATTTTTTTATGAATAATATATTTCGTTCAATAAATAATTTTTCATTTTCTTATGTAATGATAGATTACATCATTTGACTGATTATGTGATTAAACGTTTTATTTCGATTTTTCTTTATATAAATGATTTCATTCATTGAAACTTTTTGGACACGTTTTAAAAAAAATTGATTATCACTTCAGACTTGAGTTGAAAAAAAATTAAATTAAATTCTTATTTAAGGTATAAGTAAAGGATTTTCCGATTCTTTCTTCAAATGTTGAGACGTTTGAAGTATTGATGATTTTTTTTGTTTGTTAATAACTATTAATATAGTGTTTAATATTGTTATGCAATGAAAAAGTCGTGTATTTTTCACATAACCTTCGGATTAATATCGAAATAATATGTTTAGCTTTCGTTAAGCTATTTATAAACCATTTATTCACTCAATTATTATAATTGAATCTCTAATCGTTGAGAATAACAATCGTTAATAAAATGCTTATTTGAAGTGAAATTTCATTAAAATAACATTCAAAGCAATTATCAAATTATTTCAAACACAATGTCTTTAAACAACTCTTACTATAAATGTTTACAAATTTTTTTTGTTTAATGTCCTGAAAATATTTGCCATAAAAAAAGGTTTTGAAATTCTTTTCAAATATGTCTTAATTATCATATATTCAGATATTCAGTGAAAATATTTAATAAAATAAATAAATATTAAAAACATTCAAATGAATCCATAAATTGAATAAAACATTAAAATTTAGAATAAATTTTGTCTTATATTTTGAAAGTGGTTTTACGTGAAGTGAAATGCATTAAAAGTGTGTTATGAAAGTCAAGATCAAAACAAACAAACAAAACAAAACGATTTAAAAACAAAAACAAAATTCAATTATAAAAAAAATTATTTTCCTCTTATATTAAGTTATCTTTTGATTCATAATCTATGGATTCGTTGGAATAATAGCGAAAAATTATATACAAATTATAAACATTTGCCAAAAAATAAAAATTTTTGAGTTATGTAAAGAATGATTAATTTTTCATAACATCTATCGATAATATCTTCACTTAATATAAGAATTTTAAATATTAATTAAGATATTAATTGTTTTACAAATTATTATAAATATATCACAAATAATTTTCAACACAAATATGAGGTATATTTCAATTGAAAATTTTTTCATACATTTATTCAATCAAAATATATTCGTCAATATATACATCAAAATATATTTATGTTTTAATCGATTGAATTCAAGAGTTATTAAAAGTATTAATTGATTTGAATTAAGAAAACAATTAATCATTGCTTTCATTATTAAAATGCAGAACAAATTGAATGAAAGCATTAATTAGTGGAACAGGAGTTTAACGAATATGAAAACAAGTGATGAAAAAGTATTTTATTTATCATTGACTTCTATTAGGGAAAGGATGGTCAATGGGGTTACACCTAAAGCACCTAAGCCTTGAATTGCCATTCATTCATAATTGTTGTATTCATTACAATACCTACTAATTGAGGGGCTGTTGCCCCACCCCCCACCTTGGTCATCGTTAACCTATTCAATAGAATATTATAATAGGTATAAAAACTCGTGTTTTATTTAAAACAAAATATTTCTTTGAAAATACTATTCTGTTGTCTATTCGTATGAAAAGCAGATGTTTTGCTCAATTGTTAAACAAATGAACGAAATTCATAGCATTCAAAGCCTTTACACAAGAAGTGAATGAAATTCAAATGGTTTTGAATAAAATTGATGTCAATGTCGACTAAAATAATATCTATTTTTTATATAATTGTTGTTCACTTTATTTGTTATGCAATTCATTTCAATTGTAATTCTTATCACTTTTTGTCAAAAGAAGTCATTCCTTAGTATTCATTCATAAGAAAACTAATTGAATTTGAAAACAAATATCAAAAACACGTTTAAATTACTGTTATTGTAATGAAAGTCAAATATTTATTAATATTCGGAATTACCGGAAATTTTGAATTCTTGAAGAAAACCCATTTTTATACAATTTATCAAAAATTATATTTTATTTGATTTAATCGTATTTCAAATCTCTTTGTAATGATTGAGAGAAATTCAAAATAAAAAAAACCAAACATTTGTTTATTTATAGTTAATTTGCTTAATATCAGTCATGAAGTCATAAATACTTTTAGAAATACTTTTATGAGTTTTATAACAAATTAGACAATAATTGACTTTTGTATCAAAATATTTAATTTAAAAAACTTTTTAATGACAGCAAAAAAATAAAATTAAAATTTATTTCCTTTTTTCAAAATTAATGAAATTGTTTTTCAATAGTTTTTGTCATCAATTGCTTCTATAAATAAAATTTTGGTAATTCTTAAAACAATTTTTGATAATAAAATTATAACCCATTCCTGTGATAGCCTCGAAATTGACAGAATATACCCTTTTATCTGTTCCACCCTTTTGTTTGTTATCAGCGGTACTACAATTCCTGCCTTTAATACACAAAGACATGAAGACATGTCTTCACACAAATTGTCATTATTTTATATGATTTTATTATTGTTTGCTTTTGAAATGTGAAGAAATTTGAAGAATATTTTTAGAATTATTAATGAAATTTGAAAATATTTTTACAAAGTTTTAACATTTGTTTAACATTAATTTCAATGAATTTCTATTGAATTTTGGCATAAATTCGAAAACTTTTCAATCGATTGTCAAATCAAATGAAAATCAAATTCATTTCGATATTAAATGTCTATTAATATTAATTCGTGAATAAAAACAGATAAACAGATAATGAATGCAAAGATAATTTCATTCATTGTTTAAACACATCTCAAATACAGTGAAATATATGACTAAAACTCAAAATAATTGCTTTTAAAGTATTGAATATATTATTGATTTTGTTTATCACGAGTTTTGTTATTTTGATTCAATTGTATTTCACATCAATTGATGACTAGTTTTAAACAAATCTATTAATAAAAGTATTGTTTTTTTTGTTTAAAATATAAAATTTAACTTAAATTAACTCAAATAGTGTTAACTTTTCATAATAATTGTAACACTATTTTAAATAAATAATAGTTTGAAATATATTTTAATTTTTGATAAATTTTTTGATCAAAGAATAATATATTTAATGAAATTTTTTATCAAAATATTTTACTTTAATTAATATAAAATAACAAAAACTTTTAGATTTGTTTTAAAATAAATCTTAAAAATGTTTTTCAAAATAATTAAAAAATACTGAATTTGTTTCAGATTCCTATTGAAGACATTTATAATGAATTCAAGAAATGGTTTAATATTTCTTATGTTATGTCAAATAATCAATACTTTTGCTCAACGTTTCGATAGTAAGAAATTTCAATCAATTATTCATTTATTCAAATATTATATTAATTTCAATAACTTTTAGGCTCTCTGTGCAAAAGGGAAGGCTTTTTTCGTGACCCTAAAGATTGCGTACAATTCTATAGATGTGTTTTCGATGAAACTGCTGGCAGTTATAGGCATTACCAGTTCGCCTGTCCTCCCGGCACAGTCTTTGACGAACGCATATCAGTGTGCAATTGGCCCCACTCTTCACCCCCTTGTCATAAGAACCAAGGTCATTCCAGTGATGCACAGCCGGTGGTCAGGGAGGAGAATAGAGATCAACCATATAGTGGTCAACCGTCGAGTAGTGCTCAACACAATTATGAGGTGCCGTCAGAAGAGTCACCCAATGAGGCCTATGAAGAAGAACCGGAAGAGCAAACTCAGAGCCCGTCCAGTACTACAGCAAAGCCAACATTCCAGCCCAGACCACGACTAGAACCCCGAGTGTCTCCAAGTCAGCCAATGAGCCATTCATTTGAACGCTTCCCAAATGTGAGGCCAAGGGATCCACAACAGTATTATTCACCGGCGCCTCAAAGTTCAAACACTGAAGATGAATGGTCTGGAGATCAGCCCAACGCTGACCAACAGGACAGTCAGCAAGAGATGGACGACCGGATGGTATGTGTCTTTAATGACATTTCTTCAAAAAATTCATTTCAAAATAATTTGATTTTTAGGATAAAATCAGTCAAACATTAGATGAAGAACAACAGGAAATGGATGACGAGGGTCAACGGGAGGCTCCAAAGCCCTCATCCAAAACACCTTCAAAGCCATCAAAAACTGCCAACAAATCCAATACCAAAACCAAAACCAATGATCAAAAATCAAAGACAACTTCAAAACAAAAGCCAAAATCAAAACCATTGCCATCAAAACCAATGAGCGAGAAGACAATGACTGCCATCAGTACTACTCCTATGACTACAACCACTGCCGAAGAAGAACAACAAACACAAGACTCAACTGCAGAACAACAGACCAGTGATGAAGACTCGACCCAATCAACGGACAGTCCGTCAAACAAACAGCAATCAGAGGAACAGATCAGCCAAGAGAAGGACAACGAAGAGGAAGATATAGATCCAGAGTGTAATTGTTCGCCAGTCGGGCGAGTATTCCAGTGCCGAAAGAGTGGTTCGTTTAGAGATCCAAACGATTGTCACGTGTTTTACAAATGCAATCAAACCACTGATGGCTTTAATGCCCGTCAGTTCCAATGCGATAATGGAATGGCTTTCGATGAAAAGTCTGGAAAATGTACACAAGAGAGTGAAACCACCCCTTGTAAGGGTAAACCCGATTCTCACACCGGTATGTCTTTTATTTATTTAAGTATTTTATTTATTAATGAATTTGTCGTCTAATTGTCAGATGATAGTCGAAAAGGGGGCACAAAGGGTGACCTCAAAGATAAGCCACGTTTTACCCCTCGGCCAACTTCGAGCACATCCAAACCCAAAGGTAAGTCTATTCATAACTGCTTTATAATTGAAATAAATTTGAATTGAATTTTAGATTCAAATTCAACAGAAGATATGACCACAACTGCCAGTGATGTGACAACTGAGTCATCGACACAACCATCAGAAACGACAACACAATCACAAGAATCGACAACAACTGAAACGAGTAAAGAATCCACAGATTCTACGACACAATCATCGGAAACGACGACCGAATCACAAGAAACCACAAAGTCTTCGGAATTGAAAGAAACCACAGAATCTAAGACAACAACTGAGACATCAAAGCCTACGAC
>JAQIXR010000632.1:0-22417 GCA_034700825.1 Quadroppia sp. Gr-Ori-00064 | reverse complement strand
TTAGTTTCGTTTGACATCGGATTTCCATCAATGGGTGATGTGTTCGGAGACTATAGCACAGGATTACCACAACCGGGTCATCCCAATGGGAAGTCATCCCAATTACAGCTCATTCCATGTCAATTCAGACTTAGAGATTCAGACTTTTTTGTCTTTTTTTAACTACCACTCAAACAATGACACCTCTTTGACACCAATGACACCCCCTTTCACTCCAATGACACCCCCTTTAAGATCATTGATTGCCGAAAGACTCTTTGAGTGGACTTTTGTGTCAGTTATCTATGATTGGATTGAAGCCAAAGGAGTCCAAACCGTCAAAGGTTTGGTCACTTGAGAGGACAGTTAGGCAATGATTTGACAAATAAAATATTAAACAATTTATTAATTAAATTAAAATAATAATTAATTTTCAAATATTATTATTATTTAGTCTTTCTTTGATTTGTAAAATGAGAGGGAATTTGGTTGACATTCATGTGCGGCGCCGGTATGTGTGGCATCTGTGGTACCATTGACTGTGGCGGAACAAGTGATGGAGGCACGGGTGGCGCTGGGATGACACCGCCCGTCATATGTGCCGATGGATGGATTGGATGCGGTGGCGGAGGAGGTATTGTCGGAATGGTATGCAAAGCCGTTTGCGGCGGACCTAAAAACGGGTCAAAAATAGGGTTTGTTTTACATTTGAAACCATTTTTATCGAAATATTTATCCATTTTTTACCAGAATATCCGAAAGGCTTAAAGTTTTGATAATATGGTTGATAGCTCTGATCCCAAGATGGAGGGGTCGGAGGAACGGGTGGTGGAGGCGGTGCAGGAATGGACATCGGCTGACTGGGCGTCACGTATCTGAAGGGTTGGGTTTGATTTTGGACATACATTTGCGCCGAAGTATTAACTGAATTGGCTGTAAGTGTCGGTGGAATGGGATGTGGTGGAGGGGGAAGGGGTGGCATTCCAGGGGTGACTGGAGTGGTGGCCGGTATTGCAGGCGTTGTCGGCGTGTTTGCCATCACTGGAGTGTTTTGTGCGGTCGGCGCCGGACTGTTGGGCGGCGAGTCCTGAGGTGTCTCTGGAAGTGGTGATGAGTAGAGGTCGAGCACCTGATGGCAAATGTCTTCCAATAATTCGATATTTATATCTTCGACAAACATATCCCACCAGTGCTTATGTCTGGGAAGCCTTCCCTCCCAGTCCACCACTTCAAACTTGGACAGCTTTAAGGCCAAAAACATCAATGCGATGGCTATGACCTCCGGTTCCCACTGAAGACATATCATTGTACTCAAACTGAGTGACAATTAGTGACAAAAATAGATATAATTTGTGCCAAAAGAGCCGAGTGTTGGACAGACCTGTCGTTGATGAAAGTCCAGGCCATTTGAACCATTTTATTGAGTTTGTCTTTGTCTCCCTTAAGGCTCTTCGCATACCTGAGGAGGTGTTCGTAGGGGTGATCCACCTGAAGGTCGAACCGAATGGTCTGCAAAACAATGCGCTCTAACGTCAAGACCTCCTCTTTGGGGTCGTCGCCGAAAGTGGAGAACTGGTGGTCAGTCAACAGCGTTCGGGCAGTCTTTATGATGTCTTTGCACTTCTTCGGCGTCTCCTCGACCTTACCGGCGAGGAAGAGACAACACGAGGCGGTGACGAAGCGCGGGAACGACTTGAAGGAGTGGGTCATATAGAAGCGATGGAAGTATACGACACCCGTTGCCATCGTGTCGTACCTCAACTTCATAGCTGTTCCCACCCTTAGTATAAACCTTGAACCCTCTCTTCGATACCTCTGTTCGGTCTCGAAGGCGATCCCTTCGGCCAGAGATGGCGTTCGACGCAATTCGGTCTTATCGTAGAACCAGTTGGACATCACTCGAGGGTCGTTGTCTTCACTGGAAGCAAACCATTGTTAGTGACACAAACGGTCGAAGAGTTTGGTCTCAAATACCTGTCGATCAAAATCATCGAAATATGGCTTATATTTGAGTTATATATCAATTGTTTATAACTTTTTTTGTCATTAAATAATACTTTAATTCAATACTAATTCTGAAAACAAAACAAAACAACAAAACAATTAAACAAATGATTTGTTGTTTTAAAAGCGATTCACTGAAAAGTTGACCAAAAAATGGATACAAAACACAAATATCGTAACGACTGATAGAGAGCGACACAAAGCGGACACTCAGTCACACAACACATAGACTCTACAAAACTGTCAGACATTCACTCAAATGAACAAAACTTTTTATTTGTAATTAAAAACGTTTTAATCGTTTATTAAATTATTTCTTATATAAAAACTTAGAAAAAATTGATTAGAAATGCATTAATTAATTAATTGATGGCATTTTTGGAGAATTCATTCAAAATTGATTGCAAAAAATCATTAAACAATTGGTTAATAGTTTTAGACTAAAAGATAAATTAAAATAAATAACATTTAAATAAAATAATGAAAAATATAAAACAATTAGATTTGAATGGCTTTTGATTTTCAGTCAAAGAGACAGTGATTTAAACACCAATTCATGCCTTCGTTGTGTTTAACGTTAGGAAAGGTATGTCCACATAAGTGGTCAACAGTGGAGTTCGCACTCGAAGTTAAGCATATTAATGACGGCCTCGTCCACAGACTCCGCGTCCCTGTAGGCCAGGATCAAAGTGTCGTCTTTTATGGTTAGTTTGAGGAATGTCTGAAGATTTTGACGAAAGCAATTCAATTCGTTGAGACCATTGTCTTCAACGGCCTCTTCGCCCAAATACCTGAGCATTCGCACCAGCAATACCTCTGCGCTCGACTCCCGACTCATCTCTTGAAGCACTGAAGCGTCGTTTTTGGTGAGACGTCGAACCAAAGCCATGAATGACTCTTTGAGGGCCAGGTATTGAACGGATTCGTCTGTTTCGCAATAGAGCTCATTCTTGAGCTTCTTCATCACCTCTTCGTCGAATGGGATCAAAACAACCTTCACTTCCTTTTGTATTCCGAACTCATGTTTCAAATTGTTGATCAACTCTTCGGGCACTTCAGAGGACTCGGATGTGTTTGAAAGACTGGTCAGATTGAAGTCCATTGGACTCAAAGGTTTTGCCATTTGTTCCCCATTTGACTTGAAATCTAAACAAGAAAAACATTCATTCAATGGACACAAAATACACTCTTTTAATACACTTTAGATATATTTGATTCAAAAACATATTTCAAAACCCAATACACTATTGACTATTGATTAGTGATTTCAACATTAAGTCTGAAATGTTTGAACAAAAAATTTAAATTATTTCACACAAAACATCTGTTAATAAAATTTGTATAAATTTTTGTTATAAAACAAAGTCTTATAAATAAAATGAATTGTTCTCTAAATTGCAGTCATTTTGTCGTCGATTGGTTTGTATCGAAAACTAATCAAATAATTAAATATAATTCAAAACCATATTTAATGAGAAATAAAATATTTTTGAAACAATTTTTTTAATGATTTCAACAAAAATTTTATGAAATGATAAGAAGTGAATGAACTGTATTAACGGCCATACCTTCAGTGCTGTTCCCAATGACAGCCAAATATCTTTTAAGACACTGTGACTCGTGTCTGACTTTGCGTTCGTAGAGATCACTGATTAGTCCGCAAACACTGCAGGAAAGGGTTCTCTCAATCACTTCCTGTTGATTGTAATCAAAGATAATTATGAATAAAGACATTCAATAAGAGAGTCAATAGTATGCCATACGTCAACCCTTCCGGAGTGGTCAGAGGTGTATATCTTATTGCAGGCGTGTTCGTGCCATAGGAGCTGTTGCTTGATTCGGAACTCCAGACTACAGTTACGGCATCGATATGTCGGTGCTTTTGACGCTATTTTACTAATGGCAGCATTTTTAGAACAGATATCCTTGTGCTCCAGATATGAGTCTTTGGCCGAATAGGTGTTACTACAAGTGGGGCACTGGTATCTTGAAGGACAGGTCTTTTTGATATGTTCGGCCAATTCTATCCGCGATTTATATTCAGATTTACAGTACGGACAGTGAAGGAGAGGACTGTCGGTTTCGTCATCTTCTTCGTCATCGCTTCCATCATCAGAAGGTTTTAACTTCAGATTCTTTCGGGAAATTTCGATCAAATTCTTCTTTTTCAAGATTTGGACGTTTTGTAAATGAAGAATCAGGTGCTGTTGGATGCGCTGGTAGTGATGGACTCGAGCGCCACAGAGCTCGCACTCGAGTGCGTCCACCGATTCGTTTTGCATTATGTCGTCCGATATGTGACTCAAACGATGGCGAATGAATTGCAAGATATCATCGAATTCTTCCTTACATATCGAACAAAGGGTTACTTCTGAAACACTGACCACCACTTCTTCCGAGTCATTCTCATTGGACTCCATCTGAGCGCTCGAGTCGTGACTAATCTGAGGAGAGCTGACATTCGCGAAGTTCATTGTCTTGCGAGCTCTTGGAATGGTTGGGTTCAGACAAAATTGTTTGTTTGAACTCTTGACTGCAGTGGTGTTAACGAAGAGTGACTTCTTTGCTTTGTTCGAAGCACCTGCACCTCCATGTTTGGTGGGAGCTCTCAAGGCATTGCAATACTTCTTCTTGTGTTCCATAAAGTTCTGATAGCTATTGAATGGACCCCTTCCGCAGGCGTCGCACATGGTTTGGTTGAGTGCAGGTTTGAGTACATCGTTAGATAGAATCACTTCTTCCATCGGAACCGCTTTGTCGCGGAAGACAGTCTTCTGATTTGTGAACCGTTTAAGAGTTGGTTGAGTTTTGTTCAATTGATGTCTTCGAATGCATTGATATTTTTGATGAATATTTAATTGTTTTTCATTCGAAAAGCCATTCCTATTGCAGTGATCACAAACCAGACTCGAGGACTGGTGTCCAGTGTTGGCCTTTTCGCTCTGAATGGCTGTGTTGTCCGAAATGATGCCGATGTAGTCGGACGTGAGGTCACAGTCCTGTCGGTGAAGATTATAGAAATATTTGGAGTAAAACACTTGAGTGCAGTTCTGACACCTGAAGGCATCCCCTTCTTGTGTGGAGACATTCACTTGAGGTAAGGCGTGATATATAGTTAAGTGACAGCCCAGGGATACCCGATTCTTGAGTTCAATACGTGGACACAATTTGCAATAAAATCGATTCTCTGACACTGTTTGCGATATAGTGTTCAAAGTTCGCGATTTGATTACTTCTGGTTTTTGTATGGAATTACACTTCAATGAATTACATGTCGATCCTCTCAAATGGTTGGTCAGCGCAACCGTCGGGTTCTTCCCGACAAACACTTTTCGACATTGGTTGCACCGGGCAGAGTTGGTGCCCGTATGATAGCTAATGCTCCGTTGCGTGAGTGAAGTCCTTCGTGACACAGGAGGACCCGATACAGGACTGGCCGAACTGTTATCGAAATGTCTTTTCCTTTTGCTGTTCATCAGATGAAGTGAATTATTCTTTTTTAGCTCGAACTCAATGTTCGAATAATACCATTCCCTGCAAAAGGGCCGTCGACTCAAATGATTGCATAAACCAAACGAAGTGTCAAATATTTTTCGACAGTATTTGCAGCGAAAGTCCTTTATATGAATGGCTTCTATTTGTTCCCGTTTAAAGTGTCTCAAAGAATTATCGTTCACTGAAAGGGCTCTTTTCGCCTGGGGTTTGACGAAAGAAGTGTTCTGTTGGGACTGGGAGTGTCGTTCGGTGGGGACAGTCTGTGTACAAGAAGTTCTATGTATTTCATACGAACGCTCCGATAGATATCTATTATTGCATAAGTCGCAAACCCAAGACACAGACATCCCATTGTTCATACCGTTGGACATCTCCTTCTTTGAGGTGACAGCACCTGGAGTTGTGGCCTTCTTCTCATTAGTGGAATTCTTTGCCAAATGATTGTGTGTTTTGATGTGAGCCTCGGAATCGACTTTATTATCAAAGTTGAGTTTGCATTGAGAGCACTGGTAGAAGAGTTTGATTTGATGTGCTCTCTTCATGTGATGGATGTGCTCTTCGGTGTCACTGAACCCTTTACTGCAGAGATGGCAGGCATGGAGTGACTTCTTATTGGAACTAATTGTCGTTGAGTTATCCACGGCTTTGTCTTTACCGAACTTACAGGAACTGAAGACATGTTTATTGAGTGATTGGACCCAATGTGAGGCAAAAGTGCAGTTTTCGTTAGGACAGTGCAACAGATCTTCTCTTCGGCCCTCAAGACTAGGTCTGGCTTTGTCTGCATTATTACTCGTCGCCGGTGTATAGACCACCGACTCCTTTATGGCCTGTGCGTTACGACAGGAAGGGTTCGACAGCTTATGCCTATCCAACCAACCGGTATAACAGAATCCTTTTCCACAACCCGAGCACTTGTATTGTGTCTTAGCATTGGTTGAGTCCCTTTCGTCCATTCCTTCAGAATCGTCTCCGTCGTAACTCTCGTACTCTTCATATTCCTCGTCTTCGTCTATCTCTTCCTGTTTGATGTAAGTGTCTTTTGGAAGTAATAACTGTTCTCTCGAGTCGTTCACATTTCGGTTCACATAAAGTGTCTTCACTTCACAATTGTCTGAATGTTTTGAGAAACAAATAATTATTATTAAAAACATTTGTAACTATTGTTTGAAAGCATTCATACCGTCGTTAAAGGTTTCAAATTTCAATGGCAAAGAAGTGGAAGAATGAGAGCTTCGGTTGAATGAGTTTTGAGGCGAATAACGATTGGAGACATTGTTGGCATTATTGTAGTTATGGTACGAATTGTTAACTGTTTTCTTGTCATTAGTCCTATTGATGGTTATGTTGGCCTTGGATGTGGTCACCACTTCGAATGGAGTGCCCGAACGGCTCGTTGAGGTCACGACCGGGACGTGAATTATTTGGTTCTTCGAACCACTGGTTATAATGACATTCGTTTGACTCATGTTTTATATGGATTTGCAACCAATCAAACCATCATTTCCTGAATGAATGAATCGACAAAATTATGTTCAATTCAATACAAATCAATTGATTCGTAAAATTCATTAAAAGAATATCACATTTGAAATCATTTGTGATATTTGTCTGCATTTCACTCAAACCCTATTTGGCACTGCATTTCAAGACTGGCCTCCAATCGATACTATAGGTTAGCACAGAATTTGCATTCATTCCGATTGAGTTAGCATTGGCTAACACATCGCTACCGGTGCTAACGATGGCCAAACTCGAGGGAAATGGTCACCAAATAGGGATTGGAGTTAAATGACATTCAATAAAACCATTCATTTATTGATAAAAACCATTTAAAACATTAAGAATGAGATATTCATGGCTTGACTCATATGAAAGACCATTCGTGATCACATCCGACGCCTATATCAGTGAATGTCACGAATATTACATCGAAAACCAATTGATTGTCCTTTCAATCGATGTCTTCAATCGATTCAATCAAAGATTTCTTTTTATATTTATGGCATTAATATATTTTACACAAAATTATTGACAATTTGTTTCATACAAATGTGGATCTAATGGCAATCAATGGCAATGAAGACAAAGAAAGTCGTGTCTTATTGTCATTAAATGGTATTTCAAATACAAAATAATATTTGTTTTCATTAAAAACATATAAATATTAATCAAATCTCAATAAAACAAATATAATATTAATTATAAATAATTAAATAATCGTTTATTTCAGTTATTTATCGATTTTTTTTGCGCTAAAAATACTTTTAATTAAAAACTAAATTAAAAATAAATAATAATTAATAATTAAACACAAAATTGATGTCAAATACGAAATGTATGTCAAAATTGAGTCCAATTTAATTCAAATTTCAATATTTTTTTTTGTCTTAAATTCAATTGAATTTTGATTTAAAATAAAAATAAATTCAATTAAAGACAAAATGTGTTTAAAAATAACAATAAATCTATATTTGAATAATGTTTTGGTTTTTTTGTTACAACCATTGAGTCATAAAAACATTGTTTGCAATCACTTATGTATTGAAGACTTACCACCAAATGGCAGACAACTGGCTCTGGGACTGTCTTCGGCGTCCGAATCGATGGCCAGCGAAGTGATGACCGAATAATTAGTGGCAAACAATCGAAAGGTTAATGAACTGAACCAACACTTGACGACAGGGTAGCGAAAAATGTCTTCCAATGTAGAAAAGCATTGAATGAATGGTTTGAACGGTTTGTGTGTTCTGTATATCGTATTCACAAACTGACGACTCGTTTTATAATGGTTTTTGGATTTGGTTTTTCTCCTATCATATCAACAGCGCTGGCATTTCAGGCGTCTCTCGAAGCACATGCTTTGCTGCCATACATGCACTGCCTTTCCCAATGACTGCTACAATCGTACTAATGTAGCCTAACATACGATTCCATTGCACTCTCTAAAACATGTCTGTCCTCTAAATGTCTGTCCATTTCTTTGGAATATTTTGGATGAAAACGATTTTTGTTTTAATTTCAATTCGTGTCTAAAAAATGACTTTTTGTTGTCGTTTTTGAGACTAAAATTCCATTAAATTATTGATTTTGATATAAATTATTGAATAAAACTTTTGTTGTAAATATTTTTGGCCCAAAATTCACATTTCAGTCATTCATACAAATCGATACATTTGAAAATCGATTCAAAATTCTATATCAAGAATAAAAATATTTTTAAAGAGGTTTTGACACAAGTTTTAGTATATTTTATTATATTTGAATCGATTTTTGAAAATTTTTATTAATTTTGAATGAATTTGATTTGAATTGTTGAACAAATGGATGACATGGGGTATATATACAATGGTTTTATCATTGGATTCATTAATATTTTTCATGAAAAATGAAATAATTTTGTGATATAAACCCAAAACAGGCTTACATTCAATGGGTTTCTATATATTTATACAATATTTTCAATTCATATGTTTTTATGAAAATTGATGACAAATAACAATAAATAAACGTTTTCTTAATAATAAAAGTTGTCATGAATTTCAAATGAGGACATATTATCGCAATCGCAATGACTTGTAATATGAATATGAAATATTGATTGTCATCTAAGGGGATGACAGTGGAAAAGGGGGTAAACATTTTGAAATTCATTAAGTAAAACAAAATTGAATAAAATATTAAATATTTTGTTTTTATACAAAATTTTGATTCATTATTGGTTTTCATAAGACTTTTATGTTATTTGAAATATAAGTCGATTTTTGGTCATATGGTACTACACCCAACGCCTTGGCCAACGCCTTCCACTATTTGCCTGAACCTAATAATAATTCTTCGTTTACACTGAATATAAATCTCAAACTCAGAGTGATATCGATTTCAAAAATGAATTCAATATTTAATATAATATTTCGTGTAATGACTAAAAAATATAATTTTTTGCCATTTATTATATAACGAATCGATACATAAAGTGAATCCGAATCTTATATTCAGGAACATTTATATAGGGTTATTTGTTCACAAATATCATACAGTCTTTGACTGATATGACTCTCAAATCATATGCTTTTTGCTTAATGTTTGCATTAATTAAATATAAAATTTATACCAAATTAATACATAATAATAAAGAGTTCGTTGAAATTTGAGTCAAAAAAAGACTGCAATAAAAGCAATGCTGTTATTGATGGCATTAAATGCATGTTAAATATTGAGTCAAATATTCAGTCAATGACTTCAAACACTGCATAACATTATTTGTTGTCAACGAAACCTTTAAAGAATTTTAAGATTATATCATTTTATTATTCATTAGTTTTTTTTATTTTTCATAAATGAATTTAAAAATATTTGAGCACAAAATGTGAATCTAAACACTTGTGAAACATATTCTACTTTAACCTCAATTAAATAACAAAAACAAAAAGCAACAAAACTTACAAACGAATAGCTTTTGCGATATTTATGACTTCATTGCATATTATTTATATTATTCATGCGATAATTCTGTAGAGAATGTCAAAGATTGGAACAAATGCGACAAAAGCGTTACAGTAATACAAGATGTGATGACTTGGATATTGATATTCAGTGAACGAATTGTCACAAAAATGAAATCACAAAACAATAACGAATTATAATTAATAACTTTTTAATAAATTCTTCGATCAATGAATAATTGTATTAAACATGTCTTATGTGTTTGCTTATCAACAATATAACCTTGATCAATTTTAGCAAACACTAATGCGTTCGTTCAATGCAAACAAGTTCTTATGACATCGATGTTGGCTGAAAAACAAACCAACCCTGAACATAATATCGAAATTCATTGGACAGTCTGTTGTCATATCTGAATATCAAAACATTTTTGATCTTATTATTAATGAAAGCGAGAGAACAGAATGACAATAAAACCAGATTATATACTACGTTCGATGGAAAGCGTCGTTAAAACTATTGTAAATAAGATATTCTTTGAGTATTTCATTGAAATTTGAATTCAGACAATATTTCAAACATATATTAGATAACAATTGGTTGATATTTAAGACATTAATCTAAATATAATTTATTTTATTATTCATTAAAAATGTATTATTTTTTCAAATCATTCATTCGTTACTATAATTGACTTTTAATACAATTCATGCGATTCTTATTTTGACATAACTTTAGATTTTATTATAAATGTCTTTCAATATAAGAATGGCTAAAATCAATGATAAATTCATACTGTAATGCATTTGGTTACATAAATGTCCTAGATGATCCATCACTAATGTACGATCGCTTCAAATAAAAAGCACAAAATTGTTATTTTCATTAATTAAATACTTATATCAAAATCGTTGGAATTTATGCAATGTTTGTCAAAACGATCGATAAATCTTGTTTATAACATATGTTAACAAATAATAAATATATTTTACTCTAATTTTGTCGTTTTGGTACAAATTCTTATAATTTTATTGTATTAATAAATATAAATTTATATCAAAATTATAATCAATTTTTGCGTAAATTGAATGTCAAATCATTTTATAATAACGACTCAAATACATAACTATTATAAATAAACTCTTAAATTGTGTTCATTTCTTGTGATTTGTATTTCATTTGATCGTAAAATTTATAATAAATTTCACACATATTTGAAATATGACTAATATTTGCAAACATTCAAACATACTGTCATTCATTAGACGTAAACATATTTTTTGTTATCAAATATTTCAAAAGTTAATGGAAATAATAGTCAAATGAAAGTCAAACTAAAATTTTTAAATGAAGACATAAATCAAAAGTCATTTCATATGAATTTACAGTAATTTCTTTGAACATTCCCTTTGTTAGCACTCATACACAGGACTGGTTTGAGAGCACATTCCACTGTATAGCCATTAAAGTAAGTTTTTTATGCAATATTTAGTCTGAAAATTGAAAGGACCCTCACTTTGGCAATTGATTTTTGGTCTCCAAAGCAGTTGTGTATAAATTATATAATAATATTCAAGGTCTTCACAGATAATATTCAAGATAACGAATGAAGTCTAACTCTTTTATCACATATTTGCTGATAGTTTTGATGTGAACTCATATTTGTTATAACAAAAAATCCTTAATTTGTGTTCAGATTATATTTCAAAACGAAATCATTTGAAGTATTTTTCACTTTAATTATATCACTATTTCTTAGCAATCATTCACTCCCAGCCATTATAGACCTGTGCTTTCAATGACTAAACATTTACTGTAATATTCGACAAAAAAGCGCTTTAATTATCACTTATTTTTGGCCACAAATTGTATGGAAAAAAATCAAACAATAATAAAGTAAATGAAAACCAAAATTGAATTCAAAATTAATTTAATAGAAAAAGAAATAATCGTTTAATGAGAAGACATTCAAATATTGATTACTTTTTAGTTGTTTTTAATTCTCATGAAAATTGGTTTTAATATGAAATCAAATATCAATCGTTTGTTCAAAATAATAACATTTAATTTTAATTAAAGTCAACCGAAGTTGGCTTCAATGAAGTCTATTATCAGTTCTTATAGTTATTTCTTTTTCTGAGCCTTTTCTGCGGCTTTGGTCACTTTGCCTCCGCTCACATCCTTGGGCTTAACTCCCTTAATGACACCCACGGCCACAGTTTGTCTCATATCGCGGACCGCAAATCGACCCAACGGTGCGAAGTCCGTGAAAGTCTCGACACACATGGGTTTGGTTGGAACCAATTCAATGATGGCCGCATCGCCTGATTTGATGGCCTTCGGGTTGTCTGCAAAACAACAGTCCATTAGATTATCATTAATTCAAATCAATTAATACAACAAACGATACAAACCTTCAATTTTTTTACCACTTCTTCGGTCGCACTTCTCCTTAATTTCCCTGAACTTGCAGGCAATGTGAGCGGTGTGACAGTCGAGGACAGGGGTATAACCGTTGCTAATCTGTCCAGGGTGGTTAAGGACAATAACCTGAGCGGTGAACTCTTCGGTGGCTTTCGGGGGGTTGTCCTTCGAGTCTCCCGCGACATATCCTCTGCGAAGTTCTTTAACCGAAACGTTCTTAACATTGAAGCCAACGTTATCTCCGGGCACGGCCTCCGTGAGCGCCTCGTGATGCATCTCAACCGACTTCACTTCAGTCGTCAACATTACCGGCGCGAACACAACAACACATCCCGGCTTAAGAACTCCGGTCTCAACTCTACCCACGGGTACGGTTCCGATACCTGAGCCACGAAAAGAGTATTTGAGTTAAACTCAAATCAAAATCAAAAATCATTTCGAAATTACCTCCAATTTTGTAGACGTCTTGAAGTGGAAGTCGAAGGGCTTTGTCCATTGGTCGGGACGGGGGTTCCATCGCATCCAAAGCTGCCAACAGAGTCTTGCCCTCGAATTTGGAGCCTTTCCTCTCCAATTGCCATCCCTTAAACCACGGCATACTAGGGGACGCCTCCAACATATTGTCTCCATTCCAGCCCGAAATGGGAACGAAGGGAACGGTCGCCGGATTGTAACCAATCTTCTTAACATAAGCCGACACTTCCTTCTGGATCTCCTCGAATCGGGACTGACTGAACGGTGGTTCCGTTGTGTCCATCTTATTCACCCCTACTATCAACTGTTTGACGCCCAGAGTGTAGGCCAGGAGTGCGTGTTCTCGGGTCTGACCGTTCTTTGAGATGCCGGCCTCGAACTCACCCGTTCCGGCGGCAACGATCAGGACGGCCACATCGGCCTGGGATGTGCCTGTGATCATGTTCTTGATGAAATCTCTATGTCCCGGAGCATCGATGACAGTCACGTAATATCTCGGAGTTTCAAACTTCCAAAGAGTGATATCAATAGTGATTCCGCGCTCTCTTTCGGCCTTCAGTTTGTCCAAAACCCAGGCGTACTTAAACGATCCCTTTCCCATCTGTGGGCACCGGCAGGGGTTAGGCATATGTCAACAATGGCGAAAACAGTCAAACACTCACTTCTTGGGCCTCTTTCTCAAACTTCTCGATCGTTCGTTTGTCAATACCTCCGCACTTGTAGATGAGATGTCCGGTTGTGGTCGACTTCCCACTGTCCACGTGTCCAATGACCACACAATTGATATGAGTCTTCTCTTTACCCATTGCTTGCTATTCGTTAACCACTTTAAGATATCTTTGAATCGACTGTTTGGACCAAACAAATCACAATCAATTCAATGGTAATCAAAGACAAAACGTTTGAGTCATTCATGAAATCTCTTATCAGATATTAAAACACATTCAACGAAAGCAAACAATGCTTTTCATTGTCTGTCAAACACATAATAATGGCTTCAAATGACCAAAAATACCTTCAAGTAATGACAACACAATTAATAGCGAATTAAATAACAAAATGCTATAACAATCAGAGGTATGGGATGTCTGAGTGGAGAACCGGTGCAACGCTTGCGAACTGAAAGCGGAAATGAATGGCGAAAATGGCGGACAGAGAGGAGAGGGAGAGAGAGGAGAGACAGCATTGCATTTGTATTGAGACAACTCTCAAGCAATGCTTTCGTGGCTTTAAATGCTTTGCCAACACTTATCGCATGCTTTTGTCGCACATTTCTCTCATTATTACAGTCATTGAAAACCAAAATAACAATCAATTCATTCATAAAATAACGAATAAATTGCAAAATCAATGCAAAATAACTTCAATATAAAGACAACAAAACGTATTGAAAACGTTTAAAGAAAAGCACATTTTTTCAGACATAAGTCAATGCTTTCATTGAATGCATGAGAAAAATGTGTGACTTCTTTGACGCCGGCATTCATTCAATGAATTTTCATTGCATTTGTTTGTCATTCAATTGACTCAAACAACACATTGACTGTTAGTCTCAAAAACAATTCAATTTAAATAATGATTAAATTAAATGTAAATTAATGTTAAAAATGAAATATAAATAAGTAATTAAAACACTTACAAAATGTGTGAACACTTCGAGTCGATGTGTATTGAAAGAGATCTCAACTATTATGAGGCGATCCTTATATTCAGGCCTTGACGTCACACCATATATAGCACTCATTGGCCAATCACTTCATTGAGAGCACATTTTTGGGCCGAAAATCAATAACGTTTTGCACTCATATCAAAACATGCTTTATATTTGTCGACGTTATTTGTGTGTGAATTACTGTTGTCTTTGCCTTCAAATCAATGGACAATTTGTTTAAAAGTCTGTTTAAAAGTCCTTTAAATAAGATCTTTTCAGTGATCAGTCGCTCCAAAGGCGGCCACCCATTCCCTCAGTTCCAGAACCTCCCGCCCTATTACCCCTTGGGCGGAACGGGCAATGTTTACGAGACGAAGATTGTCCGAAAGCGTCAAATAGTAGATCCAAATCTTCCCCTTTTCGACAGATGTGGACCCTTGAAGTGGTCTGATTGGCGTATGCTTAGAGACGTCCGGCGCCGACACCTCTTCGCCCGATACCGACCAACACATCAAATACTTTATACCATTCGAAAGTCAAAACTTTTGCCAAACATTATTCGGGTATTTATTGTCTTCAAAAGCCATTGAATGCAACTAATTGTGGTTCTTGTGGTCAGGAAACTGCTCACGAGGACAGCCTAAAACTGCCGCGCCATTCGACTATTCAGTTCCTGAACAACAGATGTATAATCAGTTCCCGATCTCGTGGTAACGTTAAGAGATATAAGATTAGTCGTCACTTCTTCAGACAATTGGCTGATTATAACCAACTCTACGGAGTGGCCAAAGCCTGTTGGGGCTGACCGTCGGGTGCTCTCATCGAACTCTTCACCACTTAGTCATCAATTATTTAGTCGTTAATTAGTTTTGATTTAATTGTAATAAATATTTAATATTTGTTTAACCAATAATTGGTTTAACCATTGATTGAGACAATGATTGAACTCATCTTTTGTAACCAAAAAGTTCTTGTATGGAATCCAAGCGGTCAGTCATTAGGGCTTTCTTTGGCTTTCTTTTCATTTCTCACACAAAAACTCATTTTTTTCAGACGTCAGTCATTTGAGAAAAAACTATCGAATTGTGGGCTCTTTTATCGGATCAATGCCTGGATTCAGTCAACAGAACACCGATTTAGGTCTTCCTCTTCAGTTGATGTCAGAAGAGGCGAGACTTTTGGTCGACAATAAGATCGCTGTTATTGTCGAACACGACATGAATGTTAACGAAGAGATGAAACAATTTTACACGAATTTAAAGAATGAATTTTATGTCGAAAATTGTCGTCAATTCAAAGATCAAAGAAAACAAACTATTCTTCAAATGTCAGACAAAATAATTGCCGGAAAAATGAAGAAATTTGTCGAAGAATACAAACATTTGGACCAAAAAGAGTTGGAAAAAGAGATTATTAGACAAGAATTGGAACGAATTCCAGACATTACACCTGAAAACTGTGCGCTCAAAGTGTACACCAATTGTCCGTTTGATAAGAGAATGTCAACCATTGTTCACTTCGATCGCTTGTATCCGAAGACCTCCAAAGAGTTGATTAGATATAACGTCTTCAAAGACTTGTGGCATAAAAACTATTACATAACAAACGGAATCAAATTCGGCTCCGATTTTCTTGTCTACGAATCGGATCCGATTGGAGTTCACTCAAAATTTATGGTCATTTGTAAAGAAGATGACAAAGAGTTGAATGATTTGGAGATCCAATTGTATGGAAGACTAGCAAAGAGTGTGCGAAAGAATGTTTTAATTGCTTTCAATCAATATTTACAAAACGATTATAAAATTCAATATAAAACTATCAAATGGTTAACAACTGACTGACCACCGACTGTCCACTCGCTGACAACTGACTGACTGTTCGTTATATGATTTCAAACATAATATATCGTTATATAAAATGTGTTTGAAATGCATTGAACGCCAACTGATTGGTTAAGACATGCATTACTTTGATATAAATCAGTGAAAACAATAAATTAATAACGATTTGTGTTATCATTGAAGTCATAGCTGTTATCGCATTGCTCTCAAAGCCATATCTCTGTGTCTTGTGTTTGGCGTTTGGGTTGAGTTTGCCATAGAGTGAGCACTCAATCTCTTCGGTTGTTTCCGTATTCGGTAGACATTCCTGATATCAGACAAGGCGTCGCGTCTGGTGCTCGCGGGCACAGGTGTTCGCCTCTTTATTGGCCAATTCTCCTATTGTTCCCAATTTTTATCATTAGTTTATTATATAATTTGTAATAAATTTTAATTATATTTCAATTGCAATCAAAATATTGTAAAACAAGTGTTATATTTAGTGAAGAGTTTGTGAGAGAAGTCATTCAATACCTGTCCAACACTTTTGCGCAATTTCTTCACTTTCTTCAGATGTTTGACTCGTCTTTTGTTGGCATCGCTTGAGTCGTGCAAAGCGTTGGACCAACTCTTGGACACACAGTACGCCGAAGACAACTCGCGGACAGTCAGGTATTGGAGTATTTGATCGATTATATGAGGAAATCGTGGACTCAATTCAGATATAATGTCCACGTATTCTTCGTCGCTGTCATCGACACAATAGACCGGTTCGTCGTCACCACCAGTGGTCACATTCGCAGACATTTCGGTAATTGAGTTAAAAAACGTTAAAAATAAATATAAAACAATTTTTACATAAAAACGAGTTTAAAATAAATGCTTTAAAATTAAGTAGACTTTAAATGGTTTGATGTCTTCGTGTGAATCACATTTGGTTTTAAGTGTTGGGTTTGGCGACAAATCACAGCCAAAGAGTAAAAGGATTAAATCATTTCAATATTAGATAACTCTTGGAGTAAACACTAATCTCAAGAGTGGTTCCCATTAGTGACCAAAGAGTAAACCATTGAAAATAAAGCGACGGTTTTGTGACATTTGTTTTTAAATTTCAGACAGACTTAAATCCATTGGTTTTGAACATCCAATCAAATCAATCGCTGCAACACTTTGTGTCCAATCAGACCATTGTGTTTGTGAATGCAATTTGCATTTCAGACCAATTGATGCCAAACTCAACCCTTTTATGCTTACAAAAGGCCCAAACGATCGCCAATAGTCTCTTGAATGAGGATCACGTTATTCAAAGCCATTCAATAACACGATTTGTAAACAAGTTTTCAATCGTTTTGTAATTGTTTTGAAATTGTTTTGAAATCTAATATCAATTCAATTGATATCTTCGGACACAAATGGACACCAATAAAGATCAACAGCCCGTCCAACAAAAAATAGCTATGGTTTACATTTGCGCCGGTATTTAACATAACTATCACTTGATTTGATGACTTTAGACCAAAGATGTGATTGTCTTATCTGTTGTTATGTCCCGAAGAGTGTCATCACGACAATGAGATCAAACCCAAGGACCCGATCCGGTGCCGAGAGTGTGGTTATAGGATTATGTATAAGAAAAGGACCAAAAGATGTAATCGTTTTTCAAATGTTTTATTTGTTTATAAAAATAATCCAAATTTTATATAACTTTTGACCACAACTCCAGTGATTGTCTTCGACGCCCGTTGACTGTCCTGTCCTTCTGGTCATCGCATTCTGTCTTCAAATGAATGTTATTTCAGAGAAAATGGTTTTGATGTCAGTATTCAACTGGTATTCAGACATCATTTCTTCAATGTTCTGGAGATTAGTTAATAGTTTTGTAAATATTTTTGTTTCAAATCATTAAAAGTAATGCTTTTTATCGAAAGTTTTCTCACTTTTTTGACGTTTGTTTTCACCATATCTTCCCTTAAGTTCAGTAATGCCGTCAAATGTTCTACTTTTATGTCTGGATATCTCTTAACCAAACCCTAAACATAAATTAATAGTTAGTTTTGTCTTGTTTTTGTCGATGGCTTCGATGGCAGACATACCGAGACCTCGAGGAATAACATACTTAGGTCTTTGAGTTTCAAGAACTCCGCCAAAAGTGGCAAACAATCAAACGGCGAGTCTTTCTATAGAGGAGACAATGAATAGGTATTTGCATTGAATGTGATGTCAAACAAACGGTTATATTCGTTGCTATCTTCGTGGGAAGTTTGGCGACAGCACACTTCAAGACCTCTCCCTCTCTGATGAACTTCTTGGCGAACAGTTCTCTTTGGCTTTGATTTTTTAATTGCATTTTTCTGTAATATTTTTTCGATTAAATGTATTATTGATTGAAATGAACACAAATTGAGACAAACTTTTGCAGAACTGCTGTTATATATCCCTTCGAGAGTCTGTTCTGCAGTAAAATCTTCAGTCGATCTGAATTGAGTTCTTTTAAATACTCATAATCTCTGTAATAGTCCTCTAAAGTGAGACAAATGTTTTCAATGACACTAATCTTGGAGTCGAACCACTCCTGGGATCCGACTTTAGCCACTTCTCGGTCAACGTCTAGGAATATCTCATACAATAAGTGCCCAATACTTGAAAAGGAATCAATGTTAGGACAATGGCATCAATGGGTTGTTCGTTGAATACCTCTCTTCTTTGAGCCTTTCGAAAGAGTTGACCACATTCTCGAACACCTTCTCGGCCTCGACGTCTGTTCCACTCTTATCGCTTCTGTACTCTTGTCTGAACTTCATCGCGATCTCAATAAAACTCAAACAATTGTTCGTAATTGCGATCTATTGGACAAAAGAGATGTCAAACGATTCCAATCAACAGAAGATGTCATGAATGCCAACCATATTAGGGGTGAAGAGTTGGTTGCGATTCTCGAAGTGAGACTTGGAATACCTGTTGACCGCATCCTTGTATTGCTTGGCAAAGGCTGACAAGTGGTCCATACTTATGATGAGCACTCTATTGACCAGATTTCTGTTGACAGTTCGGGCGACTTGAAGCTAACCATTGGAACCGATGGAAGCGATTGTCATTATAGCTTAACCACAAGAATTTCAATCACTCACGTGTTGGTCAATCATCTGAAAGACAATGACCGGAGTTGTTGTCTGATAATGTCGGGCGTCATCACATTCGGGCGGATTATTACTATTCCAGTCCCTGACCTCTCGGGCGATAGTATTGCTCAGCCATTCTTTATAGTTCTTCTCAACAGTTGTCATATATTTATTGGTTAAGTCATCGACAACTGCTTTGGGCAGAAGTGGTGGAAGTCCTTCTGATTTAATATCAAACTCCAAGTCCTTGTGACCCATGAGTTCAGGGCCTTCATAGGCGTGCACCCAATTAAGAAGTGTGACGTATTCGTTGCCCTCCAACTGGTTGGCCAACTCTTGGAGATGAGCGCTAAGACATCTATGGTATAAATGAAGCATTTCTTCAACGATGTTATATTTGGGCGGAAAACAGGGAACGCAGGCGTTCTTCACGACCCGGAGGTCGTCAATGATCAACATACGCGTGACCTCCATATGCAGAACTAACCACATCTTGTTTTGGTGTCTGTCGTGGAACTGATTGCCGGAAATGCGTTCAGAAATAGATTCTTCGAGTATTTCGAAAACCCTTTTGCGCCACTGTTTGGGCCGTCCGGTTGGCATAAACCCAGTCGTGTCGAACCGTTTCATCGAAATCATGTCCGCCTTCTCTTCCCTTTCGATGATTCTTAGCGTCGTTACGATAACTGCCGGCTCTTTTCGCACCGAATTGAGAGTCAAACGAATGATAAGCCATAACTGTTTGCCCAACTCTTCCGACAGTTTCTCCACTTCCGAGTAATAGTGTTTCAACATATTCTTGTCGGCAGTACTCGTGGCCGGAAGTCGATGGAGTTCGAAGAGCAGGTCATCCCTCGAGTTCTCCAAATCAGTCAAGAATTGGTGAGCTATCAGTAGTTTTCCGTCAGCTATGGCTTCGCGTGTCTTATGGACTGTTTCGGGAACTCCAAAGATATGCTTCAGGTTCTCCATCGCCGCCACGTATTGCGAGTGTTTCATCGACTCCTCCCTCACTGTCTTCAACTTCTCCACCAGATTGGGAACCACTGGAAACGTTTCCTCCACTTCTTTAAGCGTTTTCTTAATCTCTTGTATGTCTTGTTGTGATGTCTGTAAGTGAATGAGTCCAGTCCTCACGCCATCCAATTGTGTCTGCATTGCTGTCTTAAGCATACCTTCCACTGAAGTCTGCCATCAAGACATCAATCACTCCAATCACAATCAGATCCAATACAAGCCATACATACCTTCTTCCTAATCACTCGTCTCTTGTATTGGTCCACTTTTTCCAACTGATCCGGTCTTTGAAGCAAATTCGACACGTGTTTAATGGCTGTCTGTCGGGCCTCGACCTCCAGTGTCTCGATATTCATGGCTATGGCTTTTGTCGACAATATTTGGACAAAACTAAAGACTACTCAAAGTTGGACTCAATTGAAAGGAGTGTTTGTAAACACCAAAAGTCACACCCCTTTCAGGGGATATACAGTCAAACCCCTACTCAATACACATGTGTTGAAAGTTTTGAAACTTTTTTGTGGTAAGCGATCATCAGCTTTCAGGGGGTATTCAGGAGGGGTTGGGTTAATGTGTGATCACATTTGATGACATGTCATACCATTGATGCAGAACCAGATCCAAGACATGCAATCAATGCAATGATTGTCTTAAACACGAAATTCAACGACAATTCAATTGATTAGAAAATACATAAAAATTTATTTTTGATATAATTTTGATTTTTAAGCCATTTTTCAATCATTTATTCAATGGTTTATTCAATGGTTTGTTCGCCAAATGCTTATTCTTGTGGTCGTTGTCCTTATTTTGGTCATTGTCTTTGGTTTTGGACTTCCATTGAAATACACTACTATTGACTGGTTTTAGAGACTTCTCGTCAATGACAATACTCTGGACATCAGTCGATGGCAAGTCTGATATCAATGAGTGGGCTTTCCCTGAGTCCGAGTCCTCGGAGTCGGAGTCACTACTACTGCCATTCCTGTCCTTATGTTTCTTCTTTCTATTGCTTCCAATGAAGAAAAAGATGGCAAACACGATGACAGTGAAGAGCAAACCGAGTCCAAAACCTATGCCTATGAATGTGGCCAACGACAGCCCAGCACCTGATGTTTGGTCAGGTCCTGCTTCGACACTTTTCGAAGAGTTGGTCATCGATTGGTTCGTCAGTTTGAATTCCATAGAAGTGATGTCTTGTCTTCAGATGTGTTTCGATTCAATTATTTTGTATTAAATTATTTGAAAATCAAATCATTCAAAAAACCGTTTCTAATACCCGGAGCCTATTGTTGGCGCCGAATCCAATGCAAGAATAAGTGTTGAGTGCAGTCAAGTCATAGTGAATGAGACTCTGCTCTACTCTATTGGCCTATACTTTAAGCCAACAATTCATTGCTGTATTGAATTTGCTTTAATTCAACACATTTTAAGGGGTTTTCATTGACATTAAGGGGTATTCATTCAGTGATAAGTAGTGTGTTTTGAGATTTTTTGCCACAAGAAGTATGGCATCAAATGATGTGATGATTGGTTTCAACAGTGATCTCATTAGTGATGACTTGTGTGAAGAAGTGCTCAAATGGTTGTCATTGAAGGACAAACAGTTTAACAGATGTCTCGAAGAAGTCTTCAGAAGAGAAGACACTCTTATTATAAATGATAAAACAATTGGTTTATAAAAGATAACAAATATTGAATGACTTTTAAGAAATACTTTCAATACATTCAGAGCTTTCATATCAAAGGGGTTTCAATGAAATTAAATCCAATTTATATCCAAAATGTGATAACAATTGAAATGATACTCAAAAGTACATTCGTATCGAAAATCCTAAGAAACATATCTTTGAGAGACATATAAAAAGTGAATCTAATGTACGATTGAATACACATTTGTTTTCAATAAAATAAAATAAAAACTTTTCCCAAAATAATGCAATTCTTTATATTCTCATTGATTTCAATCGTTTGTATTGAAACGACTC